>JAVQJF010112210.1:22500-94871 GCA_036023855.1 Gadopsis marmoratus
GTACAGGCCTCCCACCGAGGAACAAGGCTGAATTTTCCATCCACATTTCTGCCTCTGTTCCTCTCCCCCTTATATCTCCACATTTCTACTCCACTCTTCCACTTCCTTTTTATTCTCCCTTCTTCATCCCCATCCACACATCAACCCCCCCATCTATCTCCCACTCCCACATGCCTCTGCTCCATCTCTCCTCCTCCTGATGGCTGCTCGCGTTCGAAGTGAAACATCAAAATGCCCTCCCCGCAGGCATTATATTCACATAGCACACCGTCGGCCCAAAAAAAAAAATACGACTTGCTGCGTTAGCCGTTTAGAGAAATCCCATTCTAACTCCGTCCGACTGGAAAATCCTAACCAAACCCTAACAGTGCGCAATTATTTTCCCTCCCCAACACCTATTTTCTTGCCTTCTCTCACTCCATCGCTCTCTCACCCCCGTATCCCCCTCACTGTTTTTTAGCTTAAGCTGCAGTTTTGCTTTACTTACAGTTGCTACTCAGCATTGGAAGTAATGAGGATCTTGGGAGAGTGCTTGTTTTGCGAGCCACTGCAGGCCTGCGCTTGTCCCCTACAGGGAGAGTTAACTGACATTAGCCCCCGGCTTGGAGAGGCATTGACTCGCACCCATTGAGATCTAAACCACCATTATTGGAGCCCGCTGTTTATCTGCCTCCTGCCCCTAAAGACACGGCAAGTAGGGGATATTACCTTGGTGTGTGTGTTAGGTCGGTGCAGGTGTGTGTGCATTTACAGCCTAAGGGTTGTATTAAGACATGGTGCTGAAGCAGCCCTTTCTCTGTATTCTACACCGGTCTATTAGTGCTCACCGCCGTTACCTCACTTTAGCAAAAATGGCCCCCACTGCTCCAGGGGGGTCTGTATTTGTGAGAAACAGTTAGGGGAAGTGTGTGTGTGTGTGTGTGTGTGTGTAAGCTAGCAGAGGCGTCTCGGTGTACGCTCATGTCTGCCAACACACACCCGCACCTTCCTTTCATCTGCAATTAATAAAAGTCTTTCATTGACTCACGGGTTGACTTTTTTCCATTGGAATTACACACACACACACACACGCACACACACACACACATACTCTGTAGCTTCTAAACTTAATATTACCAGGGCCCTGAAACAAAACAGAAATATGGCCACAAGTACTCTCCCTTGGCTTTGAACTTCCCCTGCATTTGCGTTTGAAACCCTGATGAAAAAAAGCTTCAAAGACCACACTCCGTCTCTTCAAAGGAGACTCAGGGTTGCCTCGACAGTCCTTGTGGAAGAAAACTGAAAATGTGTATTGGGTTTTTAGCGAGGAGCATTATCTCCAAAAATGCAATGAACTCCCATTACTTTTGGCCCTGCTGCCTTGTATCATGAGGAAAGAGTAGAAAATGGATGAGTGTTTTTTGCAAAGAGGAAATTACAGTTATTTGACTCCAAAAGGGCATCCTCGTCCTAGATATCTTCCTGTTTGCTCTTGGTCTTCATGCAGCAGGTCTCCGCTTTCTGAATCGCCATCAACACGATCAAAACATCAGATCTGTTCATCTTTAAAGCCTAGTGGTCTCTGATAGATCTGTGTTAAGGACAAACATTTGCGCTCTCATGACTCCTGTTTGAAGACCTGCTGCCAGTGAAACACACATTATACTTTCAGAAGAAAAAAAACATCCAGTTAGAAAGAATAATTTATTACAATTAATTAAAAATAAAAGCACCTTGCGTCCTAACCGCCATACCCATTAAAACTGAATGCATATGGATGCGAGTGGCAGGTTATATGTGTGTGCTCAGCTGGACGCTTATGGAGGTGTAAATTGCAGGCGGTGGATAAAGATGCAAGCTGAGGGACAGCAAGATATTACCATGCCACTGATTGCCACATGTGCTAATTGTGTTGTAGAGCACCTATGGGAACACTAGCGCACACAAAGAGATTCAAACACTGAAACAAAGAAGCATTCAAGCTCACATGCACATGAAAGAGTACATAAAGACTCAAAAGCACAAAATCTGTCAAAAACGTACAAGAATGATCAGAAATGGTTAGAAGCACTCAAACGTAAATGCTCCAAAAACTGAAACAGATCTAAATGCAGGAAGTGATATGGAATCACTGTACAACATAAAGCCTCATAAATGTATAAGATCATAATTTCAGATTTTTTTTATTCACAAAAAGAAACGCATGTACACAAAAATGTACGTATGCTGGCACACATATACACAGAATGTTGCATATTGTACATAGTGACAGTCAGACAACACAAATATTAAATCGCGCACACACCAATCAGAAGATGGTGACCTGAATGGTGGAAGCATTTCCTTACCATTTATTTGTTTTACATTTGCATTCATAGCTAGCAAAGACGTTTTTTTTTTTTTTTTCTGTGGACAGGGAAAGATATACAGTCAGCTCCTGCTGACATTTAGCTCTCTGCTCTCTCTCTCTCCCTCCCTCAGCAGCACGTGGAGAAGAACTGCACGTCAAAGATTCAGCGTATGAATTATTAATGGTACGGATTAAACATGCCAGGACTCACTGTGGAGTTTGTTTTATTTGGACGTAATAATTTAATGGCACCTTGTTAAAAATGATAGCGAGGAGAGGAGAGGAAAGGACAGAGGAAGGAAAGGGAAGAGGAGAAAATGTGAGAAGAAGCTTTGTTTGGACAGTAATTGGTAGTGAAATAATTACGAAGTGCTCCGAGCTGCACTCGTTCATCGCAGAGGAAGAGGGAAGGAGGGGTGAGGACTTGTCAGACTCAACTATACTACTTCTCCTCTCTCATCTGTTTTTCAATTTCCTCTTTCTCAACAAGGATCTCTGTGTCTTGTCATTCTCTCTATCTCTATCTCTCTCACACACACACACACACACACACACACACACACATTATTCTCATCTCTGGTGACAATTTACATGGGTATATAGAGAGAGTAGTGGAGCATTGAGGGCACTGTTCCCTATTTGTACCTTCACAGTGGCACACACACACACACACACACACACACACACACACACACACACACACACACACAGTACAAGCTGCTGCCACCACCACTCTGCCATCCAAACAAACAGAGTCTGACAGCATAGCTGGTGTCTGGCATGCATCCCTGCACACACACAAACAGACTCACACACACACACAGGCTAGTCTTTATCGTAGGGTCGACTTGCATACTTTAAGGGTTCAGTAAACTTCTGCTCGCAAACTTCATCCTCACTACCCATCCACCCATCTGAACCCGTGCTGCAGCTAAATCCGTCCCTCTGGCAACAAGTGGCCGTGACCCATCTAAAGAGGCTTTAGGCTCCTCCAGTCAGACACATAAACACATATCACATAAACAATACAATTAAATGTTACTGTAATATGCACCTGAAGCAGAAACAAGCACACACATAAGAGTGCACGTGCAGATTGGAGGAAGCATTTTGTAACTAAGTACATTTGTTAAAATACTTCACATAGGTATAGTTTGAGTTACTTGAATATTTCCATTGTTACTAACTACCGCACTACATTTCACAGGGAAATATTGTACTTTTTATTTCTCTATGCTTATTGACAGCTGCAGTATAGTTACTAGTTACTTTGAAAATTTAGAGTTCAATGAAAACATTTGATCATCTTATAAAACGTAATGCACTGCATAGATCTCCCAATACACTATGTATATAAGTACATGCTAATGCATCATTAATAAAAATAATCCAATTATTATACGTATTATTTGATAATAAATATTCTGAAATGGGCCATTGTGCATAATGAATGCTTTTAATTTGTAGCAGTGTCCTGCTACTGCTTGTGCAGTCTTAATGGTGTATTTGTACATTTCAGTATAGCTACTTTTACTTGTAGTAAAGGAGTACTTCTTTAACTGCTTGTACATATGCACATAGACGCACATAACGTTTCCCCTTCCCTCCCGCCACATGGTGACAGATTATCTAATCAAATATTCCCTCTCTGAAGCAGCGTCGCTGGATCTATTCATGTGTGAGGCAGGGCGTCTGTGTGTGTATGTGTGTGTGTGTGTGTGTGTGTGTGTGTGTGTGTGCGTGTGTGTGTGAATATTTCAGCACATATCCAATGTGCCATTGTGCTCTTGTGTTTCCTTGTGTGTTTGAGTGTGTTTATATACACTTGTTTGTCCAATTACTTTTACGTTTGTGTGCATGTGTGTGTGTGTGTAGGCGGCCGAGTGTATGGAAATGTTGTTTATGCAGTTTTATGCAAAGCAATTATGTTGACTTAATTGGGTTTGTTTATATGGAGAGTGTGCCACCTCCAGTCATGTATTACTACTATTGTGGACTGACACATCACACACACACACACACACACACACATATGTACACACACTTCTCTAAACAGCACACTTTCTGCTCTGTGATTGAATAATGTGAAGTGTTTCTCTTATAATAGGGGATTTATATTCTCTGTGAGTTTTAAAGACACTGTGGCAGCAAAATTGTGTTAATGCAGCACCCCAACTGTACTTCATAATGCGTCATCCTGAGTAAATGATTACTTTTGGCACATTCCTAAAGAGGCAAGTCAAATCATATACCGCAATTGTAAAAAGATGTACTGACAATCATCACTGAACATGTACAGTTGAATAGCGTCAATAGTGAGAGATGTTGACACTATTCAAATGTTTGAGCATGCTGCATGTCACTTTATTTAAGCACTTCATTTTTCAACTCATCCAAAGCAAAGTACAGCCAGCACAGATGGAAAACACAAACTACTTCCCCACTTGTCTTTCCCTCTCCTCATTGTCTCAGGTCTGAATCCAATGGTAAAAGGTTAATTTGCCATCTCTCTCCTTCCTCTGGGCCAAATCAATCCACCATAGTCTCTGTCTGCCATTGTCCTAATCAGACCCTCAACTCACTATTGGATTTCAATGGAACAGGCGCAGCTCAAAGACCCGCACAGCCGCCTGATCAATAATCCCCAAATGGCTCTGGTTTTCTATAGGGGAGCGCTCTGCTTTTAATGCTTACTCAAGGAAGTGGCGCAGAGTCCGATGACTTGATATGTCCTCTGGAAGTGCATTTGTTATTAAGCTAATAGTGAATCACAAAAAGCTTCATGTATAGTGATAGTGTGCTGAGCTCTCGGTGTGTCTGTAAATGCTAAATTTGGCGTCAGGCCCTCAACACTACCGCTTGAATCTCTAAAAACAAATTCAGGGCAGCCTCAGACAAAATCAAACCTTCAGCTAAATACTGATTTCTCTTTGTATTTCTTTCATCAGTCAAACAGCAGAAATCTTTTTGAACAAGGTGCCACTGAAGGAAATCCAGAGAGAAAGACACAAGTGGTCCTTCAGTGCTTTATTGTTGCAGCAGTTCCCTTCTATTTTCAAGCAAATCTGAATCCATTTTCTGTTGACCTTGCTTTCATGCAAAGAAGGGAATTCAATTTCCGCAAAACATTTTCTTTTAATGTGACAGCTTTTGTTACAGAGACCAGGTTAAACCTTTGTAACTGTGAAATGTGTCAAGTCAGTGCAGTATCAAGTGGATCCTCATGTCCCGACTTCATGTTCTGCAGGTTCAAATATGGCCCCACAGAACACTGGAAATGGACCAGATGGCGCCCATCCGCCAATCACCCGCTCACCTATGGCTCAGGAGAGAGGTATGTCCACATGTGGGTGTTAGCCACAGGCCAGTGTTTGGTGTTTGGCCTTGTCTGGCGGGAGAATAGTGAAGGCTTTCAGTCTACGAGGAGTATACAGAGGTTAATATTTATAGAGTGGAACGCTGTGTGTGTTTACGTGCATGTGCGTGTTTATGATATGATTTTTATTTTTGTGAAACTTAGCACGCAATGCAATCACTGCAGCCAGCCTCTGTATGCGTGCATCATCAATAAAAAATCCAGATTATGCATCAAAGACAGACTAAAGGATGTTGTATACATACAGAGTCAGACTTGGAAACAAAATGGAAACAGTTTGTTTCTTCACGTTCCACACCAGTGAGGGCTGGATGAAGAGTAGAGACCATAACAATGAAAAAAACAGATGGTATGTTAGCAAAGCTCAGAGAATATCGCCAGAAGTGGTTGTAAGGAAAGATTTTCTGAGGGAACAGGAGGACTTGGAGCACAAGACGTTTGCACAAAGACGTAAACAAACATTGTGGTTAGTCAGTGCAGGGCTTTGTTCTTCTTTCTTCTGCTGTTCCAAAATGATATATACCGCCCAGTTTACACCCTTCCCATGTTTCTGCATTCCTGACCACCAGTATGTGCTTCAAACTCAATTTTTAATTCGATCAAATGATTTGTTTAGTTTAGACTGAGCAGGTGCTCTCACACAGGCATGGATTTAGCATTATGCTTCATCGTTGGCCAGGTAATAGGAAAATCTTGGTATGGTGAATATGTAGCAGCAAACATTCAGTCAACTTATGCTTGAGTCAGAGTGCATGTTCATTTGATAGAGCCACTTCAGTTTTGGCCACAACTTGTTGCCAAAGGCTTGTAACATGAACGCGAACCCACAGGCCACATGGGAAATTGTTTCCAGCAATTATGGCCACTTCTCGAGTATTACAGAAACCAGCAGATTTGCTCATTTCAAAAAGTAGATAAATAAAATCAGCATGCAGACAACATTGCAAAAAAACCTGAAAGATTACAATGTAACCTTAATGGAATGGCTGTGACGCTCTCTATCACCCACTGAAGAGCAGTTAACATCAGAGAGCGACAGAAGGAGTGGATGGATGAAGACAGAGAGAGAAAGAGAGAGAGAGAGAGTGAGGCACTGTAAAAGGTTATTTCCCAACATGATGAAATCATGCCAGAGATTTAATGCTGCCCTCTAATGCCTGCGAGCCCGGTCCAGGAAATCACAGCGCCGGTTAACAGGGCTGGCTGTTGTTTTCACTACACATACCACCCTCCAACACACACGCCCCACTCTGCTCAAGTGCCTTCCTCCTAAGAGCCTCTCTCCACTCCTTATTTCCATAAATCCGCTGAATGTCCCCTTTTTCCCCCCACTGTCTGTCGCGTGCTTCTCCGGCTGCCTGTTGTTGTTGTTCGGCTGAGAGCTTCATTCACTTTGCCAGAAAGAGTGGAAGGGTTATGTATGTGTGTGTGTGTGTGTGTGTGTGTGTGTGTGTGTGTGTGTGTGTGGTGGGGGGGGCGAGAGAACGAAGCAGACACAGAGAAAGAGAGAGAAATCCTTGAATGTGTTATTTGCTTTTAGCACTGTCTGCACAATGTTCCTCTCCCCATCCATTTTCCAGGCAATTTAAAGTGCGATATTACACACTGTAATTTTTTTCTCCTCCTCTCCAGAATCCCCTTACCCTAATGGAAGCAAAACATTACAATAATGTCCTCGCTCCTTAAACCCAGCACTCGCAGCCTAAGCACTTTCAGGCCCCAATCGCTCTTTCCCTCTGTTGCTCTGTCTTTCCCTCCCACACACACGTTCTCTCTCTCTCTCTCTGTTTTGGCCTCCGTCTCTTTCCCACACACAGACACACAGAGCGTTTATTGCTCTCTTTCTCCGTTATCTCCCCCCACACATTCAGAAACACAAATATGAACACGCATGTATGCGCACACAAGCATAAAGTGAATACACACATAGCATTTTTAAACTTTTATCTCCATCCTCTCTCCTCACATTTTCTCTTGCTCTGTTAGCAGAAACAAGGAATTATACAAGTGTCAACTTGCACTTTCCAACTCCCGTAGTTTCCCTAAACCCCAAACTCACTAAAGAGTCGGTCTGTGCATGCTCGTTCAACAAAGCGGATAGCTATCAAAGTTTACAGTCGAGCAGACCCAATCCATTCACACCTAATCTGCAAAACCAAATCCCCCCCTATCACACACACGCACACACACGCCCACACTTTTTCCCTCAATGGCCGTCCAGCGACCTTTTCCCATTCGTGGTGGATTGGGAGACCTTTCTGTGGGTTTTAAAAGTGAACGGGGCGGCTTGAAAGAGCGAAGCCCAAGCGAGGATCACTCCAAATGTCAATTTGAATGGTGGAGGCGAGATTGGGCCTGAGAGGCTTTGACACATCTATTGACAGAACGGCTTAGAATAACATAGTAGCTATGGTCAAATCACCATCTTATTCTGTGGAGAGTTGAGCACATGTTTGGATTTTTGTACCCATTCTTTCATATATACACACACAGAGACACACACATAAACTCAGCTTTTGCAGGTATACATAGATCTTTACGGCCAGGATGACCTGTGCTTTCGCCACTGATAAAGTTCACTAAACGTTCTGTGTGTGTGTTTGTTTATTTCTGCTCGGGGTTCCTTTTACATGTCAGCCTGTCCTTTTTGTGCATGTTCTGTCCAACACGAGCTCCATGCTGTGTTGCTTACTGATGAGTATCTCTGAGTAACAGGAGCCAATGCCAAGGTAAAAAGATTAGTGCTTTCATCAAAAGGAAGGGTCGCTTTACACGAGGAAATTGAATGGAAACCCCATTTTGTTGAGCTCAATCCCTCAGTCAACTTATTATATCACTGAGCAGATACATTCACTACTGAAGCACTCTTTGGGTTTTAGGCATTTTATAAGTGTTGACGTGGCTTTTTATGTCTATTTGTGTGTTTTAGGGTTCATGTCCAACACGCAGAGGAACCAGGCAAGCTCCCAGTTTGCTTCTCCTCAGACCGGACCTCCTATGTCCCCCCACCCCTCACCTGGGGGCCCATTGTATCCTGGGATGGGTCCCTACTCCCAGAGCGGACCCTCGGGCCCTTATGGACCTCAAGGATCACAGTTTGGACACCAAGGTTGGAGCCTGCAAAATGGGCATTATAACAAACAATACTTACACATTAAATCTTGTTTTTATTGGTGCAATTACACTTAAAGGAATGTTTGTTTCTGGAAGTTTGGCACATAGATTAATTATGAACTGAACCGCATTTGTACCATCGACTCCTGGCTCGTATTTGTTTGCTAACTTGTCCTCTTCTGTGGAGCAATTTATACTCTGACACACGTCAGCAGTGTCAAGATGCCTTGGTATTGGTCAATGGCCCAAATTCTCTTGTCAAAGTTTTGAACTCTATGCTACACATTCATGTGGATTTACTTAACACCGTTAGCAAATTCACTAATCTCAGCAATTAAATTGAAATAAATTAAATTCACTGCAAATGTTTTCAATACTAATAGCACATGAGATTCTTTAGTTGAAATAACACATTCGTTTTTTGGCTATTTTCTGGTGGAGAAAATTACACATTTGTCCTCAGCATGGTGACTTTTAGAGCACCTGAGCCAATAATGCATTGAAGACACAAATGCTGTCAAAGGAGTCTAGGTTTGTCATTTCACCAAAAAGTCAGTCCACCCCAAATTTCAGTGTATTCCTTTAAGCGGGAGTGTGACATTATCTCTGCGCTCTAATGAGTATTTGAGTCCTTGGAGCAAGACTCATTGAAACAACATAAAACAACTAATGTCCCTCTTTGTCAGAAACAGCGGCTGTAACTTTCAGGCCACGGTTTGAGAATGACTATTGAAAACCAAAAGTGAGAGAATTTGATTTCCCACTAGCTATGACTCCTTTCAACATTTATGATGAATTTATTATGAAAACCACTTACAGGCCCTGTGTTGACTTTTACCTGACATCAGATTTGTTGAACAGCTTCTGCTTTCTAACTAGTCTTATTGGAGCTATGACTACCGTGTGCATCATTCATTCAGAGGGCTTATACATTAGTTCTGATGACTGGCCTCCATTTCACAGTCGCACTGGGCCTTGACATCAGTGTCATTGGTTTCAAAGGGAGTTTGCTAATGAGGAATACAAAAAGACTCATTTTGAAAGACATATTCATCCTCTGTTTCTGTGTCTAACTCTATCGCTTTCTACAAGCTCCACACACACAGAGACAGTTGTCTCTCGTAGTGGGTCCCACTGTGGGCATTAAAAACCACACTTTCTGAGGGTGTGGCTGTCTCATGTATTCATGAGACGCTTGAACCCCAGACGGACCTCTTGGCCCTCCTGATGATAAGATTATGAGGTAGCCCCAGCCTGACGCGTGGTGAGGTTTGTCCACTGAATGATGATGTCCAATCCTGCCATCATGCCCCTTTCTTTTAATGTCAGCCTCATGGAGAAGGGGCCAGTGTTTTAAAGTCTTTAGAAGAAAATACACATAAAAGTGCTTTTCATAGTTCACCATTCATCTTTCTCTACTCAAACGTGACATAATGGTGGATATTTGTCCAATGTTTTTTTTTTTTTGCACCAAGATGTACCAACGTCTCTGCTAATTCAAGCTGTCGCTGCAGTTAACTCATTTGAAAATAATCAATCAATTGTATTTGGTTCGGTTTACTTCAGTATATAGGCCTGTTTGATGAGCCATTTGGTAAACCAGTCACATCAACCATCAATCCAAGCTTTTTCTGATACTGGAGGGGGGAAAAAAACCGTTGGACAAAAGACAAACCACAGATTCCAGGAAATTTTGGAAAAAAGTTTGGATCGCTCTCTATAATTAAGCATTCTCCGCTCGCTTGTTTTCTCCAACGTACGTCTTCCGGCCATCCAACAAACGCTGACATCTGCTGTTTTACTTCATTTTCTGCCTTTGGCGACACACCAGACGAAACATTGGTAGTTTTTGGTAAATGTGTGTTTTAATGTGTCACCTTGATAAATGTGCCTGTCCGTGCGTGTGTTTTCCCAAAATTGCGGCCTCTCCCTCGCATTTGTTAATGTTGATTAATAGCCCTAATGCATTTGGTATTTGGTCTCCCTTCTCCACCCACTCTTATCTCTTAATGTGACTTTGGCTGGGCTGACAGCCCAGTAAGCAGAGGGAAAAAGAGAAATAAAGTAAGCAGAGAGCGACAGCGAGGCGGACTAGCCTGGAAGAAGCTCTGGAGGCAGATGAGCGTGAAATCTCACTGGGATGACAGGAGAGATGTTCCCATCAGAAGCAGAAAGAACAGCTCAGGCCGCCTGTCATCACACACAGATTCAGCACATATATATACGTACAATATGTATACTCTCAAATTTATTACACTTGCAACTGACCTGCATCTGTCCTGCATTAGACAGCAGCACTGCGAGCACCTAAAAAGTGGCACTTCTTGAGTGGCTACATTTGTATCTTCAAACAGTTCTCTCAAAAACAAAACACACAAAAATATGGATTCTCTTTCTTTCACTACCTGCCGTATCTATATTTCCCAGCCAATGCTCTCTAATACAATAGCCCTGCAATAAACCCTACTTTCACATAACGTTCAGCTTTGGAAATTGTTGGATGAGATTTGTTGATTCAACGTTTTGGTCATTTTGGCCTCTATAGTTTGTGGTGCTGTTGCATTGTCCTGCGTTATACTGAGATGTGTTTCTGATATACAAAAATAATAAAATGGCCCATTTAAACTGGTAATTGGAGGATGAACTGGATTTTCCTTTTGAGGACATGTCGTCCTCATACAGACATCTTTAATACACAAAAAGAGACTTACAAGTCAGAAATATGAAAACATTACTCCCAACACCTCCAGTACTGGAAACCATTCATATAGACTCCAGGACATAGCCTAGGCCCCAGATCTTAGAGGGCCCGACAGAGGCCTGTGTAGGGTGAGCAGGGCAGACAGCTGCTGGTCATTGTTCTTAATGACAGCTCCATCTGCTTCCCTTCCTTCTCCCCAGCGCACTAACAAATTAGCCAGCTATTAGCCAACACAGAAATGCACTCCAAGTTTCTGAACTCTGCTGTGTTGTTTTTGGCCTGTCCACCTATGCTGGGGGAACCCAATGCTCGGGCCTTTAAGTTGTGTTTGTGTGTGTGAAAAGAAAAAAAAGAAATAAGAAAAAAAGAAAATAAAAACTGTCTGGTGGTGTTAAACTTAAAAGGCTGCTCTTTTTTCAGGGGCAAATGACTGTAGTGCAGCTTGTGAAAATCAACTACACAAGCTCCATCCAACATAGAGTTATGGTGATACATGAAACTGCAGCATATGGGCCCTTTTACAAACAATACTAAAATATTTAGTAGTTATTTCCAGAGATCTTTGATTAGATAAGTCTGCTTCCTAGACTGCGACCAAAGGTTTTTTCCAGATTGATGTACAGTCGAACGCTGCCAAAGCTTTCCCCCCTTTGCTGCTTTTTCACTGTCTAAATGACAGATTTTACACTGACAGGACTGCCCATTGTTTCCAAAAAATATTTAAGCTGCTAAATGTTTATGGCTGTCCTTTGAAAGCCCTCTTTATCCAAAGTTAAACTGATCCCGTACTGTTTGTTGATATCAGGCTCTCCTCAGGACTCAAATAACTCCAACAGCTGTTTTCAAGACATGCATTTGGACATGGTGCAGAGCCAGCATGTTGAGAACAGTGGACACACACACAGACAGGGGAGGAGGATATCAGGCCATTACAGGAAAGAGATTTGGAGTCTGTATCAGCTCTGCTCTCTCTCCCACCCAGCGCATAGCTCCCTCCACCACACTCCCCCCCTGGAAGGGTTAAGCACTCCGCTGGTAATGACCATGCTTCAGACAGCACTTTTAAGCCTTGGTGCCTTGCTGGAGCCACGGTGTAATTCAGCCAAAAAAGCCAGCGCCTGGGGGAGGGAGTGGAGCTTTTTCAGAGGAAACTGACATTGTATGGAGCTCGGAAGCCCCAAGGTGCACCCAAGCCCTGCTTAGGCTCAGACACCCTGCCGGGGGAAGGGTGCTGAGGTGGCTGGGAGAGGATGTGGGGGCCTCTGGCAAGAGAAGACGCTGCAAAAAAACTATCCATCACAGCAAGTCATACATTTACACTGCAGGTCTAATACTGAGTATTAAAACCATATGAAGCAAGTGAAGAAATCTGCCATTTGTTTTTCATTGTAAATGGTCTTACCCTATTGACATTATCAGCAGCTGTGAACTGATCTGCCTAATTTCAGGATTTTTAAACAGTTGAAAACAGACGAAACTGCATTAGAAATGCTTTAAATTGGATTTTCAGTAAAAGATCATTATATTTAGTACTACTGAATGACACATTAAGTTGCTTCAGAATGGGGAAATAGAGGAGTTAGTGTATTATAGCACCATATGAGGTTTAGAAAATGTAACTCCTGAGTTAGATTAAACAAAATGAGTACCAGAGTGTCTTGTTCTTGTCCACGAACTACATTTCTTTCTTGCCCACCTCCCTAACAGAAACCCTCTCCTTCCAAACCACTACCACATCCACAAAATAAAAAAAAGGTAAATGAGAAAAATCCTGTTATTCATTTCTTTTATTTGTGTTCAGCCACATGTGGACATGGACAGCCTGCCTTGCTGCTGTCCTTGGCAGCTCAAGCATGCAGCCATGTAATCTGCGTTCCACTCGTTATTGATGAAGTTCATAGACCCAGAGGGCGCATTGGTGCACCATCATACCAAACTCCACCATAGCCGGGAGAATGACTGCCTCGGCTGTTAGCATTGGTCGGTCTAGTCTGCTGAGGAAGCAGTAGACATTAATCTGCTTGGTCACACTCCAGCTCTCCCGCAGGACTGCAGGGATTAAACCCAGCGCAGGATATAGCGTCCGCCAAATGCGTGACCGTGCCGGGAATTTCCATGTAATTGTGAACGAAGCACCATGAGCTCTCCTTCTCCTTCTCCACCCCTCCATCACGCTATAAATACCACCAAGACTCCCCAAAGGCACCAAGTGCCCGAAAAGCAAGCAGGAAACCAAGTCTCAGCCACAAGGACACGAGAAGGGACAAATAAGAAATGACATCCTCCTTGTCCTCTTTTCCTCTCGACCCTCCTTGATTGGTTGCCAGAGTTGTATGAGTAGCATGCAAAGTAGGCGAAGTACATGACACACGTCTGTGTATAACATAAGCACAACACAAATTGCAAATTTCTTTTCCTGGCCTGTTTGAGCACCAGCATTTAGATTGTGTTGTTTAAAGTCAGAGTTTGCACAAAAAGCCACCAATTGCGAACAACATCTTATGTAAAGCCATTGTCATGGCTCAGAACATATACGCAAATTAGTATTCATTTCCTAATAGATAGTTAACTGAAAGATCAAAGCTAGGCGTGACACTAAGATGCTGAGCTTAACCTTTCTGACTTGCCCTTCAGAAGCCTGATGATTTCTATTTATTTCTATACAAAAGTCAGTCATTGTTGGTGATATAATGTGGCCGTGGTGCCGATGACTCAGTGGGCAAAAGAGAAAAGTGCCACTCCCATGACTTCCATATTGGCTTTTACAGTGAAGGTTAGTATGTCCCGCAGGTCTCAACTCACTTTTAAGTAAAAAGCAAGAAATACATATTCTATGTATAAATATGTATAAATATAACACCATATGGAGTCCGCATTGTTTTGTTTTTTTGTTGTTTTCTTGTAAAATTAGACAAAAGTTGCAAATAACGAAACGTTTATTGTCAATTTATGTTACATTACATTTGTTTTAATTGTAGTTTAAATATTCTGTAGTTACCTGTACTTTGTCTTTTGCCTTCACAAGGATCCAGCTTCCTCGTCCAATGTAATGTGAGTGGCACTTCCAAAGCTTTACAAAGCATGAATGATTCTTATGAAAACACCTAGAATTTCAGGGTTGAGCTCTGTCATTTTAAAAACTGGGCTATCTGTCCTTGAAGAAGCGCTCTGGCACAGCACCAATCCTTCAGGAAGTGAATCATTCTTGTCATGGCGGGGCAAGACTCTCATAGGAAAGCTTAGTATTAGCCCAGTCCCACAGCTACTCTGTCTTTCCTTTGTCAGCCGAGGCAAACATAGCCTACAACTAGAACATTTTGAATGGTAGTACATCAAGGCTGATATGTTCTCTCATTTTTTTCAACACAAACCTCTTCAGTTAGATTTGGCTTAGCATTGTTGAGTACAGGCTCATGGAAACTTCCAGACACTCACTCCCACTATTGAGGCTTTTGGCTTTTTTGCCCAAATGGGGAAAAAATGTAGATTGTGTGTGATATAAATAACTCCCCGGGAAGTGTGCTGGAGCCTCAATCTGTCACAAGGGCCAAACGTGTCGGCCCAGGCCATTGAGAATGTTTGGCACGCAGCCATGACGGGGGGATCAACAGCTGTCCAAAGAGGACTGGGAGGGGTCGCTGACTGCGGCCTCGTTCATCTGTAGCAACCCGTCCACTCCAGCCGAGAGGAAGGGAGATGCAGGGCACTGTTCCCAGGATCTTTCACGGCATTGTAGGCAGTCGCTTATGAGTGGAAGAAACATCCACTTGGTTGCAAGGTCTCAGAAGTATTATATATGCATTCACACAGACAAGCAGATGGACACACACATACACACATGTACTGTGCACCATACGTATCCTCCTGTGTTCGTTAGCAGACATCCTTTCTTCCTGAACGCTTCCCTATTATAGCCCCAAAACCCTTGACAGGTGTCAGCCGTACTCAGCTCACCGACTCACCAAAGCCTCCCCAGAAATAATCCGCTTCTTCTTTTCCCATCTCCCACAGTAGATTTCATCACAATTTCTGGACAAATTCAACCGGAGCTGCTGACTTTTATGGGAAAGACTTTTATTTTGATTCAATATAAATCCTATCTCGGGGGTTGGGGGGCAGGAGTGTTTTTCCCCCCCTACCTTTCTGACTGTCTTCCTCTCTTTCCGCCCCCACCCTCTGCTGCTTCCTCCCGCTCTCTCCGTCTGTTGGACTCGCAGGCTTATGTCATGTGGAAAGTGTCTTCACTGAAGCAGCTCGAGGACACTGAGAAGCCATTTCCATTTTCGGAGATGTTCCCCCCCCCCCTGTGGAATATTGTCATTCAACTTTCCCTCATTTGAGCGTGCATAAAAGCCTTCAGGTTTTAAAGGGACTTGATCCCCTTTTCCAGACATATTCTCAGAGGATTAAGCAGTGAGGCCCATCTAAAGCACCCTTAATCAAATCAAAATAAATAGCCTCCCTCACAATGGAGGATGCCACATTTTCCATTTCTATTTTGCAGGGGATTTGTCCCGGGGAGGGAATGCCATAGTGGAAAAAGCCCAGTGCCTGCAGAGGGAATACAATGTGATGTGCTCTGTGTAAATGTATGTACATGTTGTCTTTGACAGCATGGTGATTCTCTTTCAGCTCTTATTGCAGCTGGTGTTGGAGTCGAGCTGGGCGTTTAGAGCCAAAATGGAGGGTTTAAGTGTGCCTTAGGAAAGCTTCTGGCATCGTGGCCGTGTGGCACTCCAGGGCAGCAACAAAGCATTTACTGCAGATTAGAGCTCCTCTCAAGTGTTTCACAAAGTCAGCCTTAAGCTTGGCAATTGTTCCCAGGGCCTTCCAGCTACCTACAGCTGTGAAAAATGTCACCACACCACAACCCTTATAGTTTTTCCTGCATCCACAGGAGGTTATAGAGGTTACATGAATCAGATTTCAGATTTGCACTTTGCGTTCCACATTCCACATCTGTCACAGGATTGCTTTCTTGATGGTTGAAATAGGTGTGTGTCACTGTTGTAGTTATCAGCTGAAAAGCACTTGATAAACACTCCATTTGTCTCAAATGAAGTGATTCAAAGTACCCATCTGCGACTACAGTATTTCACAGCAGCCATTTTGTGTCATTCTTGTAAGCAATCTATCAAATTCAAATGGGAAGTTAAACATCTCAAGTGACAACAATCTCTGTTTTTCCTCTTGAGTGTCATTGTGTAATTTTTACATATTCAATGTGCCGTCTTCTTCCAGGTAACTACCCTCGGTCCTCCAACTACAGTGGGACTGCCAGTACCAGCTACAGTGGCCCCGGCCCCGGCATGGCCAACAGTCTGGGAATGAACTCCAACAGCCCAATGCATGGCCAGGGGCCCGGCCAGCCAATACCTGTAGGACGCAGCCACGGCCCAGGCAGCCAGAACAGGGTGTACCCACCCATGGCTCCCAGCTCCCCCAGCATGCCCCAGCCAGCTGGGCCCGGGATGGGCCCTCCATCTTTGGGTAGCTCTAACCGCAAGGCCCAGGAGGCAGCAGCAGCTGCCATGCCAGGATCTGGCAACTCAACACACAACAGGTAAGAGCACAGCAAGGACTCAGGAACTCTAATTTCTTCAGAAAATCTTTTATTTTCTTAGATTACCACATTTTTCTGCTTTGTGTGGTTCCTCACTTAAGTTTGTATACCATATATGTGTGTGCATATGAGCATATTAATTACTTGCAGCTGCACCTATGCTATAATGGTCCTAAAAGTGATCTCGACTAAAGAAATAAGAATGGTGTGCAAATGTGACTACTTTACTTCACCGGGTAATACTGGTAGGCTAAACTTAGAGGCCAGCAAGCATCTCTATCTTGCATCACTCTCTCTGCAGGGCCATCTGTAGGAGGGTGTGCTGAAAAGCACCACAGAGAGTTTCTGTGTCACAGAGTTTGTCTTTTTTTCCAAGAGTCTTTTCAGATGTGCAGACAAGAGTTGGTTCTCAGGGGTTCCACACTTCTATGAGCCATTTGCGGATTGTTGGAACTATCCCTATTTTCAAACATCTCATAAAGTGCCTGACATTTTGATAGCTGGCACTATACACCAAGTGCCATTTGTTGCAGAAAGGGATATATTGGCTTGTGAGAAGACTGTATGGGTTGAATACTGCACTGTCAAAACATAAAAGAAGAAAAGCAAACCACAGGTTTAACTGTGAAAACACCAGAGACAGAGGTGACACCAAGCACCTTAACACAAATATAAAGCACTTTGATTCTATAATGGTATATGAGTTAAGGGATATTTTCTTTCCATCAGCGTTGGAGCTTTGAATATATGAGTGTTTGTAGCGTTGGAGACCAGGGCTGTTGCGGGATTGTGTGGGCAGTAAACTTTTGCTGAACCTTGCCGGGGGAACTTGTGAAAACATGGACGTCTGCTGAGAGGAAGGGTGGATTTCTGCACTTCCTCCAATCAGCACGGCTTTTGCCTAACAATGCACCATGGGAGCAGTCTCGCCAGCATTCTGTCGGCTGAAGTGGCAGATTAACATTTGTCAATGTTCATTCCCATTTCTGATGATGCATGAGTCAGACTGAAGACTGTGAGCCAGTGATGATATTTCAGATGAAGTTTCTCTCTTTGTCGGGGAGTCTGTTGACGCCGATCTGCAGACGGCCTCCATATGCGAGGTCCCCCATCCAGATGCATCCACCCCAACCCACCTCCACCCACTGGCCCGCACCCCACCTCTACTCTACCTGTGCGCCACCTTCACCTCCACCTCCACCCAGACCTCACCATCCACCCATCCTGCCACCCTCACATTCACAGCACTATAGGTAGGTCCACCACCCTCATAACGTGTGTGTGTGTGTGTCCCTTTAAATATATACTGTCTATACATGAATGCATTTGTGTCATATGACTAAACTGAATTGACATATTAGCTACAGCTAAACAGAACTGAAAGCGATCATGATGTTATTTCTCACGAGCTCCCTCTGAGAGCAAAACAAGAGGAGTCATCATTGTTATCATTGTAATTGCCATCATCACCTTCATCATCATCGCTGTAGTCATCATTATCATCATCGGCACATCTTAGTCACTCTAATGGCAACAACAAGTGAGCGCATACAGTATGATGCATGGACACACACAGACACACTCGCTGAGTCTTAGACTGTTGTGTGCACTGTGTTGGCATTTTGGCTGACAGTATGTGTGATTAATTACGTGCATTGGAGGGGGGGGGCAGTGCTGTTTGCACGTGCACGTGCACACGCACACACACACACACACACACACACACACACACAGCAATGCAAATGCTGCACCAAGCCATTAAGAGATGGCTGGGCTGTCAATAAGAAGTGGCATGACATGATCCCCGCTGCTGGGACCAATCAGACTGCCTGTCAGTCTCTCCTCACATTCACCAAGGCATCAGAGTGGTTTCGCCCACTGTGGTGCTGCTGCTGGAGGAAGAGAAGGCTCTCTCTCTCTCTCTCTCTCTCTCTCTCTCTCTCTCTCTCTCTCTCTGTCTCTCTCCTGCTCTGTTTATTTACACATCTGTGTAAAAAGTGTGTTTGTGTCTTCACCTATTCCTCCAGCTTTACAGTAATCTGTTTGGATTCACTGTGAAAACCGACCCCGGCTTCCTTGTCTTTTCCTGGTGTTTTATCCATCCACCTTCCTCCATCTTTTGGTATTAAGCATGGTTAATGTGTTCTGATTTTCTGTTGGGAAATCTATTTTATTTTTCTCTGCTCAGCTACGACAGGCTGTTGCTGCGCATGCTAACTTCCAAATTGCTGCTGTGTTTATTCATAACAAAGCATCACTTCCACTGCACTGAAGGAATAACAGAACAGACCCTGCATGTTTACAACAACAAAAGACTTGTATAAACTAGCTGGTGTAAAAAATCTGCCAACTAGGTGAGAGCCGATCGGCGTTCACGAATTTGAATCATTTGTCATATTTCTGGCTTATTCTTTTTTCCATATATTGATTTTTTTTTGTGATAATAACAAATTTTGACTACAAGTAGGAATTAGTCTTCTGGCAGAAAGTTTTTTTGACTCATTTAAAACAAAAAAAAGAGCCTAAATGTTTGGTTATGATGGACATTTTTGCAGAATACTCCCGTTGCTGTGCTGCCTGTCTCACCCTCAGTTGTTCTTGTGTGCTATCACTCATTCTACCTCTTTCATCCATCCCCGCCTGCTGTCTTCTGTTCTCTCTCCTCCCACCTGTTTCACTCTTTTTACCAACTCTCTCAACTGTATCGCCCTCTCCCTCTCTGCGCTGCTCTGTTATCCTACCCAGACTGTTTTATGTCTCTCTGTCTTTCTTCCTCCCAATTTGCTTTTTGTTCTCCGCTGTCTCCAGTGCAGCCTTGTTATGTTTTTCTTCCTCAGATCCCACTTTAGAACATCTGAGGGAGATCAGGAGAAAATTGGCCTCTGAAAACCTGCAGTTAAAGGCTCCAGTACCCCGCTTGCTCTCCAGATCTCAGCGCAACATTCTGAAACATTCAGACCTAGTTCCTCGCTGTCTGAGAAACAAGTTGTTAGTCGCAGCACATGTCTAGTTTCACGCTTTGATGCAACAACCCCGAGTGAACTTCCAGAGCCGTCTGCTCCCGACCTTCCAAATCAGGTGGCTAGTTAGCAATGATGTCACTGGCTGGTCTCTTCTTCTTTTCCTAATTTTCTTGCACACTTCCCTTCCTGACATACCCACCAATAATCCTTCCACATTCCCCCCCCCCATCTCCATCCTCCCCTGACTCACACACACACCCTCACACACTAGTCGACACACTCCAGCTTCATTACGCTGAGTGAAAAGAATGCCAAATGAACAGAGGAGGGCCACTTCTGGTATCCTGTGCCTGCAGGCGAGGGTCGTGATTAAATCTTCATAAAGTGTGGCGCGAGTGTTTTTTTTCCCCTCGAGCCCTCTCAGAGTTTTTCACTCCACCGGTCCGACTGGAATCAGAAACAAATGTCCCGCTTTTGTCGGTTATTCAGTTTGATTGGTGGATGAGGGGAAACAGTGTTGGCCTGGAGAGTTTGGGGAACATAACAAAGAATCCTGTCGCTCTACTTAAAGTTATATGTGACAAAGAGCAGTGAAATATTTATTTGATTGACTATGTCACACAAAGTCTTGCTAATTGTAATTATTGTAATCTAGGAATTGAAGTTTACTGTTGCAGCTCCCTTTGAAACTCACTTTGAAAAAGTACAATGTAAATGTCACTTGTTCATGCACTGTTAACTAATTTCAAAAATAGATGGTAGTCAGTCTTGAAATGACATTATCTTTCTGGCAAATAGCATCAGTTTCATGTGAAGTTGACTTCTTGAGCGCAAGAGGCTGCCAGTTGTCAGTATGATGAATTGCTGTGCAAGAAGTCTGACATGTTATGTTCAAATAGCGCGGCCGATGTCAAGCCTGTCAGTGTGGAGGAGGTACAAGTTTGTTTGGAAGAAAGGTGCGGTACAAAATTTCTTAGGGTCTGTGGAGTGATGTTAGTGATTTTTTTTGGGAAGAGAGAAGAGAACAGAAAGTATTAAAAGGTATAAGCTTTTCTTGGCAGCCGCTTCTGAGGACAGAATTGGCTTTCAAATGACTTTCCAGCGCTGCCGGCGACACTCTACAAAAAGTTCCTGGAGGTATAGGAACGGGCTCTGTCGAAAAAATAAGCACTTAGCAGAAGAAGAGCAAAGCTCAGGGAAAAAAAGAGCCGTAAATCAAAGGGAAATTGAAGGGAGAAAAATGTTGGAAGAGGGAAGAAGAGAGGAGAGGAGAGTGCTCCGAGGCAAATCCTCGCCAAATAATTCATTTCTGACCTCCTTAGTAAGTAAATTTGCTAAATAAATAAGAGCAGCGCTTGAATGTCAAGAACGGGGGATGCTGCCTGTGGCGCTTTGTCGCTCGCAGTCTTGGCAGTGCCGCGGAGCGCTCTGCTTTCATTAGATGGGCAAAATAAATGGCTTCTCCTCCATCCATCCTGAGCTGTTTGATGTTTGGAAAGGAGGGGAGGGAGAAGGGAAGAGTAGCTTTTCTCTGGATTTAATATGTTAAAAGCTGTCCTTTTATTTTTTTGTGGGGGATTTATCCTGGCCTCCTGTCTGTGTGTATATATGTGTGTGTGTGTGTGTCTGTGTGTGGTGAGTTGAGTCAGGAGTTTGGAGGAGCTATGAGCCCAAGCTGCCCTGAGAACAGATTGGGTCCATATATAATTCATGGCCTCCAGCCGATCCACTCCATCCTTCCATCCAGCAGCCTTTCTATGGCTCTTTTTCCTCTCACTTTCTTCTACACACTCTTACACACACACACACACACACACAAAGCAGAGGGATTGATAGGGAGGAACACTCAGCCATCACACACTCCTGCAGTCCCAGGCGCTTCTGCTGTCTCGTCCGGTTAGCAGCGCTGGGAGGCATCAGCGCGGCCTGTCACCACGAATGAAGGACAAAGGCGCTGCCACTTCTAGAGAGACACCGTCAGCTGGTTGGCTGGCACCTCGTAACCATGGCATCCCCTTGGCAACAGCGCCCACCCCGCGCATGAACACAAGGACACGCTCAAACACACACTGACACACACACACTCTGCCCATGGTGTGAAAGTGGCCTTCTCCGGTGCCCTTCACACATGTGGAATGTGTGTGTGAAGGGGGAGAGTGAAGGACAGGCTAAAGCATTTAGATAGAATGAATAGAAAAACAATTGAAGAGTAGTTATCTCTTTGAAGTGACTCGGGTAAAAAAAAACCAATGCATTTGATGCATTTCAACAGTCTTTATTTCAACCGTGTGAGATGATGGCTTTCCTGCCCCCGATGGTGTGTGGACAGGCCACATAAAGCACCAAATCTGAATGTTCACACATCTTCACTACAGTGACCGGTAACTTTTCTTAAAAATGCCAGAAAACTCTGAGAGACGGTGGAAGTTTCCCTGAACTGTTTCTCTCTTTCTCTCCTCAGGCCACTTCAAGACAACAAACTAAAAGTGCAGTGGCCTGATGGTGTTAGGATAGATGCTTCTACTGCATGTTTCCTACGGTGTGTGTGTGTGTGTGTGTGTGTGTGAGTGTGTGTGTTCCCTTGGCTCCGTCTCATGGAACAGCGATTACCTCCAGCTCTGGGGCCCTGAACTGAGAATACGCCCCCCATCGGTCCACCAGGGACCCATACACATACTGCTCAGGCTTCTTCTTGCCTTCATTTCCCTCCCTCCTTCTCTCTTTCCCCTCTACCTCCCTTCTTCTTTTCTTCCTCTCCCTCTATTTCCACCATTCTCCATCGCTTTCTCTCTTCCTTCGCTCCCTCTTTCTCTCTCTGCTGCAACAGGATGGATTTTTTTTTTCCCGGCACAAAGGTGCCCGAGAGCAAGATGGATACGCTGTGCCTTTTTTTTTTTTTCTTCTAATTTTTTTTTCCCCTCCTGATAGCGGCGCATGCATATATTAAGTGTGATTAAACGCTGTGCAATGCCTCCATCAAGTGCTTTCTAATGGGCTTTTTTATGACATGAATCAGTCATAATGGGAGAGCGCCACAGCAGAAAACCTCCAACCACTGTAGTTGTTGTTGTTGTTGATGATTTGGGTACTTCACCATGCACATGAGAGCTTCTGTGTACATTGCTTAAGGTGGGTGAGGGGCGGTTTTACAGTATGGATAAATGGGGTTCGCAGGCATTTGGCATCTCTAAACTTATTTTTCCTTGCCGGCTTGTCAACGCTCTCTTTTATGGGAGCGTTGACGCAGAATACATTTTTAGTTGAGAGGGAAGGTGCAACGATCAAAAGGTACGTTTATTTCCGCGTCTTGACTCACACAAAGCTTTTTAGGGAACACGTAGGCAGCAAACGAAGGAGTCTATATTTCCCCCCATTATAGGGAAATGGGGCCAGATCAGCGTGGATTTGGTGTGAGCTTGTTTCTTTGCCATGGAGCTCCCCTGTGCACCTCGGCCCCCGTAGAGGGATTACATATGTATCATCAGCCGTGCTCTATGACTAATTACATCTGTGAGATGAGATTATGGGGAGGTTTACCAAGCCAATCCCTCCTCTTAGGCTATGTGTATCGGTTCCAACACGAGGTATTACACTATGTGTCTGTGCGAGTCTGTGAAATAGAGAGAATGATGCCAGTTAGGAGTGAATTGACTGACATAAATCCAGTTAGCATTTTCCTTTTCGTCCACATAAAACATCGTTGCGTTTCGAGCCAAATACTCCTCCTTGTGGTCTTTGGTTGTCCAACGTTGTCCCTCTGATGTCTTCCTTTGCTGACACTTCCTTTCTTGCGTCCTTTCTTCCTTTACATTCACCCTTACTGCCATTTGACTTCCTCAGCTGTCTGTCGTTTCCTGCCTCTCCTCTTCCTGTCTTCTTTTGCAAGTTTTGTTTCATCCTGCATTCACACTCTTCCACCTTTCCTCTCTTTTTCCTTCAGTCATTTTAGGCCTTTGTCTCTCTTTCTCGCTTCACCTCACATGTTTCTTCTCTCTCCGTCTGCCTCCCCCTTCTCTCACAGTCTCCTTTCATATGGTTGTCCAGGAGATAATCTTGAGTCAGCAGGAGATAGACCAAATTGTTCCAAACACAGTGTTCCCTTTCAGCCCCCATGTCACTGGCTTCGGCCTGCTTGGCATGCAATGATAGACGCTGCCTTCAATCACGCACACACACGCACACACACAGATGGCTAGCGTTCAGCAGGTTGCAGATAAGCCCCTCTGAAGTCACTTGCAAAACCATGTGATGAGCCGCCTGAGAGGGGTGGGGGTGGGGGGTGTAGGGGCTAAGGGAGGGAGATTGAGCGGGATTGATTTCTGCTGTCACCATGGCAACAAATAACATGATCCTCTCCAAAAGCACACCTTAATTAGTTAAATTATGACTTGTGGGAGAGGGAGAGGGAGGAAGAGAGGGAGGAGGGAGGATTTGTACAAGAGAAGAGAGGATAGAAGAGTTTTTTCTTTTTGGATGCTGCATGCTCGTCCTCAATCTTCTGGAAGAGCTGTGTGTTTGATCAGGGATATGTTGTGCACTGTACTTTTTATGTGACTTTCAGATATACATGCTGCTTGGTTTTTACTCCAACAATAAAGGAGTATGGCAGTGACAGACTGCCAAAGATCATCTTTGTACAATTTTGTGAGTTCTGTTCTTCTGCAGCTTTTCACTGTCACCCACTTATCTCTCCACAGCCTGTCATTAAACTGGATTCATTCTCTACCAGTTCTACTACCATCTTTCTCCTCTTTCTGTGGCAGGCCGGGCAGCTATCAAGGTCCTGGCATCAGCCAGGCCATCACCATGGCTACCACTGTCCCCTACAGCCAGCCAGCGGGAAACAACAGTTCAGCCATGGGCAATGCACAAGGTCCAGCCTACAATATGCCGCCTTCAGGTAAACTAGCTTAATGCCAACCAGCAGAAGTTATTGTAATGGTCCTTATTGTTTAAGGAGAGCAAGTGCTGACAGTAGCAATTCAAATGTCGGCATTTAAACCAGCCAAAACTTTGAAATACACATGTCTGACAAGGGAGATAACTTGTGTAAATTATTTAAATTTCCCTTCACAGCCAAGCACAACCAGCCAGCTTCCTACAGCCTTCCATCAACAGATATACAAAAGTTTAAAAAGAAGTCATTACCCCATCTCCACTGACTTATCTCGCATTGCAACGTACGGAACACATTGATAAAACAGAGAACAACCTGTTGAATCAGAAACCGCAGCCCTCCAGGTTAATGTTAGGTGCACTGAGCCACAACATTAACCTATGTGTTTATGTTGAACGTAAAGCAGAAGCAGCTCAGGATTGTTCCCATTCAGAGACAGAGAGCGAGAGGACTGGAGGGAGCACAAGATAGTAAAAGACTAAGAAATGAAGAGAGTTCTCTGAGACGCTAGTTACGTTCTCAGAGTTCTTATTTTTCCTGTAGAGCTGGCCCTCCAGTGAGCAAAGATTAATGTGGTGCATCCCTTTTACTTTTTGCCCATCACCCCGCTGCATTGTTGCTAAATGCACCTCGAAGAGCACTGTGGCTCCCAAAATGAAAGGCGCCTTTTATTCAAAACCAAATATCAGAATGTGTGACATTTGGAAAACTTCAAACGAATTAGAGCGCCAAGGTTCCTCTAAACTCATCTGGTTTGCCCCTGGGCATGGTAAAAAGCCATTAGTTTTCCCACCGTGCTGCAGCACACAAGGGAAAAATAAAGAGGAGAGCCTTGCATCCAAGGACCCCTTCTCTCTAATAAGAAATATGCAGCTGGCACTATGAAAAGTAATATTTAAGGATCTTAACTCTTCTTCAATTACAAACCTCATGAAGGTACATAAACGTCTTTGAAAACAGAAACAAGTTTTCGTGTCAGCCAGCATCTCTTTAATGCTAACCTTCCCATTGTGTCGCCCCTCTGAATACGTTGAGAACCTGAATGATTTCTGCCAAACTGACGATGTGTGGCCAGCAAGGTTGAGAGAGCGCGCTGGCTCGCTTTTGGTGGCGCCTTATCTCATTCTCTTTCTACGTCTTCCTAAAGCAGCAGCCTTTTTATACGTCTCTTTCACAATCTTCTCTTTGAGATGAATGGCCGGACAGGCTTTAGAGGGGCCTTGAGAACACATTAAGAAAGAACGCAATAACTTAACTGCGGAAAGACATTAATCCATTATATATTGTCTGACTTTGTCTGCGACATTGTGCAAAACATTATCCAGCTGCTTTCAGCACACACAAAGAGGGCATTGTTCATTTTAGGGAGTTAAGACACATTGAATCAACCGTAATCCAAAACAAGACAAGTAAACCTCTTGAGTCAACTGTGGTGAACGCATTCCTGCTGGGGCAAAACTTCATTTTGGACAATGTACATTTTAATGACCAAAGAACAGTCGATCTCTCAGCATTTTTGTTTTTCAGTACAAATATTTTTTAGTAAATGTTTCCTTATTCTTGATGAAGGAGCCATGGGAATGTCAGGAGACGGGATGATGAGCATGGATGGGAAAACAAAAATGGACGTAAAAGACGATGGCGGCCCCACTAACGAGCCTCACAAACCAAAGGTACTTTCTTGACCTTTTTCCTTTTCCCATCTTTCTTTGCAATTCCCTCTCTCCCTCTCATTTTTTTTTTCTTGCATTTTTGATCCTGCTCCCAAACCAACCCAAACCCAAACAAATCTGATCAGCATATGCTGCCTCAGCATAGTGGGCTGTTTTCTCTGTTGTTTTCTCGCCATATTTAATGATTTGTTTAACATTTACCATTCCTAATGTTTTCCTCGCTTTGTTTTTTGCCCCCAGCACTCTCTTCTTGCTGATGTTTTGGCAGCCCGAGCTGCAAAAAAGAGAGACACAGAGAGAAAGAGAGGGCTCGGCATCTGCAGTACAAACATGCATGTACACACATTCAAACACAACACAGAAACACAGTGCATACACACACACACACACACACACACACAAGCATAGTCATTTATTTATTTGATTTAACATGACAACAAGAAGCCACACAGTGGCCTCACCAGACAGTCACACACACACACACATACAGTACACCATCCTTCTCTTAAACACTACTTCCTCTGTGCCTCCTCTCAATATGCACACAAACACACACACACACACACACACACACACGTCCCAATGCACGATGCTGACTTCTCATTTTGCCCTACAATTGCAGCTCGGCTTGGCACGGCTCAGCAACAACAGAACTCTGCTCTTTGCTCTTTTCTGCCCCCTCCCCTTGTTTTTGCTTAACAACCCCTCTCTCCCCATCCACACACACACACACACAGAAACACGCAAATGTGCACAAACACACTCATGCACCTCCATCACATCCACTACACATCTTTTCCCTCCAAATCCCTGTCTTTTCTTTTGCTGATTACGGTAGTAGGGCCTTTTGAATTATTTAAGGCAGCCAGAGCAGCCAGAAAGACCCCCAGTGCTCCCAAAAGAGATGATCTGTCTGTCGAGAGAGGGAGAGAGAGAGAGGAGGGTGAGAATGGGAAAGAGAAAGAGAGAAAAAGACAGGGAAAGAGAGAGCGGGAGAAAGATAAGATTTTGCTGACATGAGCATTCTGCACACAGACCAGAAGCACTTGTCAAGCTGTTGTTACCTCTTTCGCAGTCTCTTTCACAAACACACACACACACACACTGATGTGAGTTAACATGGAGTGATTTACACAAAGTGGAGCTTGTATCCAGACACACACACACACATAGTATACTGATCTTCATGCATATAAATGTGTTGCATGCAAACACATGCGTTTACTGTATGCATGTAGACTAAGATACAATAGCAGTAAGACATGCAAAATATCTCACACAACATTCAAGTGATGCTTACACATTAATGCATCAATAATTCCAATCCAATAATATGCTTATACTACAGCTCATGCAGAGTTTTTGTACTCTATGGTATGGCTACTTTTACTTAAGTAAAAGATCTGACTACGTCTTCCACCACTGTACAAAGAAATGCCAGATCCACTTAAACACAAACAGTGGTGGAAGTAGTATTCCGTTACTTCACTTAAGTAGAAGCACCACAATGTAAAAAAATGTGTATTACTAGTACAGTTGAAGTCTTCATTCAGAACTAATTTGAATTATTTGTTATTTAAAAGCTCATTATGCAGATTTGCCCCTTATAAAGTTATTATATGTGTATCATCACTGATGCTGAATTTTTTATTCTTAGCTGGTTGAGGTGGAGCTCAGTTTACGTCTTAATATATAAAGAAGGGGATATAAGAGTGTATAAAGTATTTAAACAGCATCACATTTTATAAGTTGGTCTTATACAGTATTTTAGATGAAAATGGTACTCAATTAGTAACTATAGCTCTCAAATGAATGTAACTGAGTAAAAAGTACAATATTCCCCTCTAAAATGTATTAAAGAACAAGTACAACTTAAAATGGAACTATTCAAGTACAGTGTTTTATGTACTTTATGTACTTTCCACCTCTGGATCCAAATCTATGCAGTGTAACACACACACACACACACACACACACACACACACACTCATTTTGGGATGTCTACTGTTGCCAACTTGAGCTATGACCTCACTGTTGTTGTGTGGACGGTAGCAGAACACACCAGTGTTATACTGATACTGAGGAGGTGGGTGAAAGAACCCAGCAGTGATAATTGCTTTTATCCAAAGGAAATGAAAGTTTTCCTCCCTCTCTCTCTCCCCTCACCAGCTACAGGATGGCTACAACAACAACAACAGCAGCAGCGGCTCCCAGCAGTGTGTGTCCCAGCCAGCCACACCTGGCAGTGCCCTGCCTGTGCCCTCCCCACTCTCGCCCAGCCCAGCCAGCCTGTCTTCCTACCACGGAGACGACAGCGACAGCATCAGTAGCCCCCCCTGGCCCCTCAAGACCCCCTCCAGTCCTGTAAGAACTAGAAACTCAAACACTAGTGGATGAATGTGTGCATTTACTGAAGAATTACATTAATATAAAGATACAGAGACCAAACCAAGCGACTTAACGATCATTGAAACAAAGTGAATTTTCCTTTATGGATAATAATGTAAGATCAAGCTGTTAGTTTGATTGATTTATGTATGACTGGAGGGATTATTGTGTAATTACTTGATCAAACGCTAGTTCCTACACCACAGACGTCTTTCTAAACCTGGACTGAAGCCAGACTGTGTGGAATTAAACTTTGTCCCACCAATTTGAACTTGAGGGACTTGAATGTGCTGTGAATGAACTTTGAGGTAAACGCAGGCTGCACACTGAACAAAATGCTCTAAAGAAGTGTTTATTTTTGGTTGGTCTTTCGACCAAGGGCTTACTTCAGAATGTGTAAATACGGGATGAAACGTTAATGATCCCCATGGGGAGAGTAGGTTGTTGTAGCAGAAAACACCAATAGGATACAACAACAAAAAAAACTTTATTCCAAACATTTATTCCCTAAATTAGCATTTATAAACTTATGTAAATCACGTGTCCACACATGTCGAGTATAGGATATGAATTTTATTTATTTATTATTGTGGGTATCATTAACATGAATGTATTGTATAAAAGGTCACATTCTTAAGGTACATTACCATGACCCTAAGTTAACTTTTTTCACTCACCAGAAAGCCAACCCTAACTCCTCCTCCCTCACCGGGGAGCGAATCACACGGCTGTTTGAGCTGGGTGTGGAGCCGGAGAGGCGGGGCTGGGTGGAGCGATATCTGACCTTCATGGAGGAGCGGGGCACGCCTGTTGCCCAGCTTCCTGCTGTGGGCAAGAAGCCGCTGGACCTTTGGAAGCTCTACGTAGCCGTTCGGGAGATAGGAGGCCTCGCCATGGTAACGAATGGGGAACACGCTTGAGGTTGATATGTTGGGATAATGTTAGAGATGACAGTCGGATTACACAGTTCAACATTCTGAGCAGCACATAACCTCACATGCAGTAAACTCATATCATTCTGCCCATGTGCATCGGTATTTAATATTCTCCAGCAATGTGCACTGGAGCAGCATGGCATATGGCGTGCTCGTAAATGTTGAGAGATGTACTCAAGAGAAAAAGAGAATAAATCTTGGAGAACCCGTATCCCTGAAAATGTCACAATACTTATACTCCATGTGTGTCAAACTGCATGTGATAAAAATTTAAAACATATAAAGCATTACATACTAATGGTAGCAGGATTTACAGGAAACCTAGAGAAATTAGGAAATGGCCAAACGTATGTGGACATGCAAACTCTACACGTCTTAGAGTTACATAACAGCTTCCAATCTTTTATCGAACCTGCGGGGATTTGCACCCATTCAGAAACAATAGCATCACTGATGTTGGGCATTAAGGCCTGGCTCGCAGTTAGTGCTCCAGTTCAGTTGGATGGATGGGGTTGAGGTCAGGACTGCCAACCCATGGACCTTGCTTTATACGTCGTCGTGTTGAAACAGGAAGTGACCTTCCCCAAAATGTTGACACAAAATTGGAAGCACGCTGCTGCCTAAAATATTATTGTATGTATTAAGATTCCCCCTAATTCTAACTGATAAACCTAGCACAAACCTTGAAAGCAGCTCTTGTTTAAAAAACGTGTCCACGTGCCTTTGGCCATATAATGTAGCACTTTTTTGTTGTTAGATTCAAAACAGCATTGCGAAGACGGTGTGAAATATTTACAAGTGACCTAAAACTGTGTGATTATAGTAAGTACAAAAACATAAGTGCCCTGCCATGAAACTGGTTACTGGTGATTCAGCTGGCTGTGGTCCATACTCCAGGCAAAATGACAAGTGTGTGGCTGCTGGCGTACGCTACTATATAGAGAGAGGACATGAGCACACAGAAATGATTCTTTAGCGGTGATCCTCATTTGACTTATTAATGTCTTGTCACCCCCCTCCCAACCCTAAACCGCTCAGGTAAACAAGAACAAGAAGTGGCGCGAGCTGTCCACCAACCTGAACGTGGGTACGTCCAGCAGCTCCGCCAGCTCACTCAAGAAGCAGTACATCCAGTATCTGTTTGCCTATGAGTGCAAGATGGAGAGGGGAGAAGAGCCGCCGGCAGACAGCAGCAGCAGCAGCAGCATGGCTGGAGGGGACAGCAGGAAGCAAGTCAAGATCCAGCCACCGTCACCTGGTAAGTCCTGATAACAGGCCGGCTCGCTGGCTTTTTCACAACTACACCCTCCCATCTGTCTTTAGCCAAACAACAGGTGCTGTTGATCAAACTACAGGTGTCAGGAATCATGAGAGGAACTGTGATCTGGATTCATGGCAATGCAGCATGTAGCAACATCACCACAATAAAAGCTTTGCAGCAGAGTCAGATACCTCCTAGTGAATGTAGCTGCCACGCTAGCATCTTGGAGGACTGGGAGCAGAAATGTTAGCAGCACGTGGAGGCTCACAGAAAAGATGAATTGGCAGGTTGTGTAAATGTGTTCCCCAGTGTAGGTTCTGGTGACGGACAAAGTTGCAATTGCAAAAGAGTCCACTCATTTGGCCTGAACAAACAGTTGCATTTGTTTTTGTAGCTAATTAGCTACGAGGTTAATTGAGCAATGAAGTAAAAGCCATTAGTTCCAGCTATGTTATGTTAGCTGCTGTAGACATTACATGAATTAGCCAAACTTGCCAAAGTCAACAGGGTTACACTATAAAAAACATAAATTAAGCACATCTATGCAACGCTGCAAAGGCAGCCATTTGCAGGTTTTCTTTTCCCAGATATTTTTAGAAATGTGAAAAGGCAGGAGGCATCATGGGAGTGAAACTCCCCTGTCTAATGTTCTTAGTGCAATTTCAATTATCTGTAAATGATATTAAGATTACTTAATACTGTATAAAGAACAAAAATGTACATAGCTACCAAGTTTAGAACATGCATCGTATGCCAAAGTGTGAATCATTAACCCTGTTGGCATAAGAAAGATTACCTCTACCGCTCTTACCTCTAGTGGTGTTTACCCATGTAGACAGTTTTGGTTTCACCTGATTGAGGTGAATGGGATTGCACTTGTGGTTCTCACAGCATTTGCAAATGACAAATCTACATGGTGCCACTGCTGGAGGTGCCAGAGAAAATGTTTTGGTTTTTTTGTAATTAGCATGAACTGACCCTTTAACAACTTACAGTGCCATGGCCAACCAGTGAGTGCAACATTGTTATTAAAAATAGCACACAAGATCAACACATGAACACCTTAAAACCCAAGAGAGATGAGTGAACATGAACACTGTTTTGATGAGATAATTCTCAGTCTAATGAAGGTGAGCTACGACACAATCACCATTTGGACCTCAAACCCAGGACGCACCTTTATTTGATTACGGTGCTTTAGAGGTTAAGCAATATTGTTCTGGCGCGGCACCATAACAACAAGGGTGCTTTTTGTTTGTGTATATCACCTGTACACACCGCTGCGTCTCCGTGCACAATTATGACGTGAGGATCAGCAGAGGAGAGAGACAGAGTTGCGGCATTATAGAGCAGTGGGGTCACGTCTCTAATTTGCAGCGGAGATGAGAAAAGTGACCCCGGCTTTTAAATAGAACATCAGAGCACTTCACCTGCCTGAGACACTGCAGATTGCTTTTCCTGGTGGGTGGAAAAGAGCACCTGCCTTCATTTGCATACATACACACACACACACATACATACATACATACATACAGTACACATGAGCCACACACGCACTTATATATTAGTTAAAGTTCCCTCTTGCTCATAACACTTTATAATCATATAATTCAGCCCCCTCTCGTCTGTTCAAGGGGATCTAACGAGTCAATTTTACAGAATCTCATTTTTCCCCACATCAGCTGATGGAAAGCACATAATCAGAGATAGTGTCTATATTGTGATATATGAAAAGGTCAATACTTGTGATGTTTGGACTGCCGGCATTAAAGTGTAATGTGCTCATGCTGCAACACTTGATTGAAGTCATATCTCCTGCATCATTTGTATATCACCTGCATATGTGAGAGCTAGTACTGTAATACTGATACTAATACTACAAAGTATTCTACAAGTGCTGCAGTGCATTTTAAACATACCTATTTTGAAGCATACTTCAGGTTTATTATTACTTACTTATTATTCATAGTTTTTCACTAACATTGTGTTCGCCGCTGTGTAAACTGCTGAGATCTGGGAGCACAGTGACACTGCTTAAAAGAAGTCCAACGGGGCAAGAAACACGTGCAGTCAGACCATCAGACAGGTTTTTAATAAACCCCCAAATAATAATAATAACTTGCATTAATATAGCGCCTTCCAGGGGACCCAAGGACGCTTTACACATGAGGAGGCAGACAAAACAAACAGAACGAGATTAGCTAAACTTCTTTGAAAGAGTAAACAAAGGCAAACAGTGAAATGATTACCCAAAACCTCCTGCACAGTTTGCAGACCATCTTCCTGGTTCATTTTTGAGCTAACACACTTACTGTACTCGCGGAAGAATCAGCCATGACCTATGCGATGAGGGATTATTATTGTATTATGATCGTTCATTGTTGGCATCGTGGTTTCTCCACCTGTCGTTTTAAGGGGAATTGTTATTTACATATTATGAAAGAGCAACACAGCTTCATTTTGTGAGAAATTGTCTGCTGTGCTGCTTTTAAAATCAAACTTTCAACTAGTTTTTTCTATTAAGAGTACATTTAAATTACTACAAACATTTCAACAAATACAAACACGCTGCCAATAGGCCACCTAGACACACTTGCTTGCTTGTTGCAATGCGTCATTTTCTTGATGATTGTGATGGATTATTCAAGCGAGATTAATACATACGCCAATAATGTTTAAAACAAACAAGCATTTAAGACCACATGTTTCCAAATTACTTCTTGTGGTCAGTCTTTGACACAGAAGCAATTACAGAGGTTTCTGCAACTTACACACCCCAATTCTAAGACTTTGGCTGTTTAGGGTGAATTGCTGAATACCACATGTTCGCGAGTTAAAGAAAAACAAATCCACATTTCCTTTTCATACCTCTGTCTCGCACTCCTTCGTGTGCTTTCCTGCTCCAAAGACGCCCTGCCAGCCTATATATAGACTGACAGCCCAATGATGTCACTGAGGGAGCCTGTCCAGCGGGCTGATGGGGGTGTTGGGGTGGAGAGGGTGTGTGATGTAGTAGTAGTAGTAGTAGTAGGGGTGGTGGTGGGATGTAGGGAGTGATTAATGAGGACAGGAATGTAGAACATAAACAAAGTCGACCTCGCCGCCACCTTTCATTCACAAAACTGGCTCGGCTGACTTTTTACTCCCCCCCCCCCCTTAAACACTACCACCCCTCTGGATTATGTCACCCGCTGACACACACACACGCACACACAGGCTTTTGTGCGCACGCATATCAAACGTCAGCCACACACACATGATTTTTTTTTCTCCTCATCGCCTCCTCTGTCATTCTTTTCTCCCTCTAAATGTGGAGCAGAGGGCACTTGAGTTCTCCTGCTGCCTCCCCTCCGTCTCCGTGCCCCCACCTCTCGGTATTATGTATCTGTCTGTCTGCGCCCGTGTGCTCTCGAAGAATGGCGAACCTCTTAACCTTGGCTAACCCCACTGCTGTTCGCGCGTCTCCACGCCGTGCATGTGTGTGCGTGCATCCGTGTTTATCCGAAGCGGGGATATCCCAGGAAGTGAAGAATCCCTAACGCTCACTGCCCCTTCTTTGCCCTCTCTCCTACCTCTGCTATCACGGGATAGCCATCTCCCTCTCCCTCGCTCTCTTTCTCTCCGTCTCCTGAGATGTAGAGGCAGGGGGTATCATTGAATAATTCAGAATTAGCATGAATTTTTAAAGCTTTTAAAGTCTCTCTTTCTTTTTTTTTTTTTTCTTTTTTCCTGTGGAAACGTGCGGTGCAGGGAGAGGCCACTGAGGCTGTTCCGGGGAAAGTCTTCTTACGCTTAATGCTCATTAGGATACTTTTATATTCTCTCTTTCTCCGTCTTTGTCATCTTTTAACCGGAACGATCCACATTTTCCGTTCAACCCGCTTCTGGGAATTTGTATCCCTTGGTTTTATCTGGTTGTGCGGTGGGCTCTTGTAGCTCGGCACTCTTATAATTTTCTAGTCATCTGAACTGAGAAATTCACAGAAATGTGGTGCCATAAGAAGAGAGCACACTAACCTAGTTTTAACCCCAGTTTGAGTCTCTCTGTGAGGGGATGTATTTTTTTCTAGGAGTAGGTCACAAGCACACACTTTCTCAAGCTCCTCGCTCATGCGTATGGGATATTTGTTTGCGTATCATTTGATTTTATCCAGTACACTGATGGTAGATAGTATATACACTATATTTTCTTGGAATACATCTGTGCCCTGCAGCTTAGCCCTCCACATGAACTCCTCATCAAGTCCATGGCACACCTAATGAAAAAAAAGCCAGCTAAACCATCTTCAAGCAGCTTCCAAATAAAGAGCTGTGCTGCGGCCAGCCCAAGTGAGCAATTCCCATCTTAGAAATCCTTCCCTTCTCTATGCTGTGTCCTCTCCTCCTGCCTCATTTCCCTTCTCCTCTTCCTCTTAAGCTGTCCCTACATCTTCTCTGCCCTCATGCAGGCTGTTTGCTCGAGCTCAGTTCTCATGTAAGGCATCACTGTTAGTGCTTTGGCCCTAAGTCCAAAGTTATCTCTCTAATGCAGCACCTCGCTGCAGCGAAAAGCCCACTATGGCCGTTCCAACTCAAACCAGCATCAAGATCATATCTGAAGGCATGGAGGAGCCCTGCGGTCTGAATGTATTGGTTTTTCCTGTGAATTTTCTCAATCATCTATCTATGATAATAATAAGAAAGATACTTGTGTCTTCCAGCTAATTCAGGCGGCTCCCTCCAAGGCCCACAGACGCCCCAGTCCTCTGGCAGCAGCTCTACAGCGGAGGCAGCAGGGGATCTGAAACCCCCCACACCTGCCACCACCCCTCTGGGACAAGTCACACCACTGCCCCCCAACAGGTACCACACAGACAAAGTGCACTACTAACACTACTGCAGTACTGCTACTGCTCCGAGTGGTGCTGCTGCTTTTGCTACTGCTATTACTGCTTATATAAATACTGTTACTGTCTCTACCACTGCTGCTTTATTTTCTACAATTCATTTACTCAATAAACTTGATGAAACATTGCCATACTCATGTCAGTCAGCACAAATTTTTGCTTATGTATAAACAAGGATTTTCTGATAAAGTATGGTATAAACCTAAATTGTGAACATCGTCTCATAAAAAAATGAAGCAGGATTTATCTAAAATGCAAAGATCTCTATGTGCACATTATGTTCAGATGCACTGCCATTATCCATAGAATCAGAAGATGAAATCCACATCATGTTTTGTTGCTCTTTATATGATGATTTAAGGCTTTTGCTTCAATGTAAAATGTCCTTCATCTCTGCTGATTTCTTGTTGTGTGATCATAAAAGGCTGGGAGCCTGTTTTTTGTGGCAGATTTTATTTGCAGCCTGGGAAAGTTGACAGCGTTCTTTGTTTGCTTTGTGATATTATGTGTAAGAAGTTATATTCTTGTGCATGACACAAATAAAATAAAACAGCAACAGTGGTGGAATGTAACTAAGTATATTTACTGAAGTACTATACTTTTTTAAGTTTTTTTTTTGAAGGTTTTAAGTTTCTTGTCCTTTACATGAATATTTGTGTTACTTTATACTTTTTACAACATTTATTTAACAGTTATAGTTAGTAGTTACTCTTAAGGTCAAGGTTTTTCACACAAACAATATTCTCAGTAAATAAACGGATGCATTGCAGAATATAAAGTCATTAAAATTAGCTTTGCTTTAACCAGCTACAACATGAAGGGCTGCCTACAGGTCTACAGCAATGCATCTGTAATAATAATCCAATAATATAACATCACACAGACAGGGGTCAGTTGTCATGAGGAATACTTTTACTATTAATACTTTAAGTGCATTTTGCTGCTAACTTTTTTATTTTTACTCAAGTAAAATCTGCTAAATGTTCATTAGGATACTTTCATATTATCTCTTTCCCCACAACAACTTGTACAGCTGCTACCACCTTTGCTGTTGCTACTAATAGTATGCCTATTCTGGCCAAATTCCTGTATGTAATATCGGAAGTATTTCATATCAAAATTCACAATCCATCATTTAAACAATTAAAAATTGAAGAATTAACACTTTTTTTTCAAGGATGAAAGCATTGCATTTAAAGTGACCTCCCTCCCAGCACACATGGTATCCATATTTTCAATGTGTGCGATCCATGGTCTCTACCTCTCTCACACAGCTTCCACCTTCTCCCCCCTCTCTCCTCCCTGTCCATCCCTCCCTCCTTGCCAGGAACAGTGTGAGCATACAGGACCCCTTCTCAGAGGTGAGCGACCCGGCCTTCCAGAAGCGTGCACCCTCCCTGCCCCCCTCAGCTCCTTACCAGCAGGGCCTTGGCATGCCTGACATGATGATGAGGATGCAGTATGACACCAAGGACCCTTTTGCAGGGATGAGGAAGAGTGAGTGAGGCACATGCTGTGACACCCTTTCCCCCAAACATCCAGCCCTAGACCTGTTTCCCCAGTTTTTCAGATTGTGTATTGTCATTTAAACTTGCACATAGTCTTTAAATGAAGATATTTAAATTTGAAGCTTCATCTTAAAACTTTAAATAAACTTACATGGCTCTTTGTCAAAATGACTCATGTATCCCAAAGCCACTGTTCTTTCGTCTACCTCGCTGGTCTAATTCATTGTCTAGTCACCGCGTTGTCTCAGATCAGGACAGATGTGTGTGTGTTTTACCACTGGAACTATGAAAGGAGATGCAAACTGTTTGTTACGCCACACATCCCTTTGTCGAAAACACACCAGCCCGTCTGGTGTTCTTGTAGCTTAGCCCTCATCTCATCCTAACTTTGTTCATCCTTTTTCATCCTTCTCATTTTCAACCTTTCATCCTTCCCATCCTGCTGAGAAGCACCTGTTTTGACCAACTCATGTGGTTCAGTTTTCACTACAAACAGTAGTTTTAGAAAGCGTAGCGGCTCCTCTGAAGGCTGAAGAGGATGGAGTCTGAATGAATAATATGGTGGATTTTAGCTGCATAACAACAGTTGCAGCCTCAGAACAATAGCTTTAATCATGCAGAGTGGTGAATATTCATAGAGGAATGCTGCCACCTGGTGGATGTTTAAGCCTCTGTTGCATGTTTCCAGGGCAATCACAGTTAGACAATTTTTTAGCTCGTTAATGCCTTAAAAATCAATGAATTATTTTCCGTTTTGTCTAGATTCAGTCACTATTATATAAGACAAGCTGAGATGCATTTAGCTAATTTGCTTTCCTCCTTCACAGTGGCAGGAGCCGACCCCTACATGCCAGCCCAGATGCCCAGTGGTGGTATGCAGGACATGTACGGTCGACCCCCGTCGGCCTTGAGCATGAGCCAACGGTCGTATCCATATGGGCCGAGCTATGACAGGAGGTAGGCACACAAATCACCAGAGGATGGGAGGTGAACCTGTAGTATCTCATAATTTCTTTGACATTTCCCTAACATGAGCCCTAAAGGGTATTCTATTTATTGTATGTACCTTGCTATTATCAGCAACACAGACAATATTCACCAGTAGTGTATGGAGTAGTTGAATATGTATATGTTTACAATAGATTATTGTGTCAGTGATGTATTGTCAGAAACGTGAAGACTGTCCTGTTGTTTGATCCTCAGACCGGACCATGTCATGGGGATGGAGGGGAGCATGGGTCCCCCTGGGAGTCAGAACAACATGGGACCTTCTAACAGTGAGGGCAGCATGTACTCTCCCAGTAGATACCCTTCACAGCAAAGGTCAGCACCTGTGTGCGTGTGCGTGTGCGTGTGTGTGGGTAGAATTTCAAAGCAATACCAATCAGTTATGTGTTCATGTAACTTTTCTTATCTTTTTATTTTGGTCATTGAGTGACATGTTCGTCCTCACCCGTCTATCTGCTCTGTTTCAGACACGATGGCTACGGTCAGCAGTACCCCGGCATGCCGTATGGGATGCATCCTTCTGGGATGTACCAACAGCAACAGGTGAGAGAGAGCTCATGAGTACTGTTCATCTTGAACTGCAAGATGGAAATACAGTAGTTTTACAGTGTTCACTCTGACTTCCTGTACTGAAGGAACATGTTATAAGACAGTCCAGCAAACAGCATTAGACCAATTTTGAACAGTAAATGTCCTAAGATTGTCACAGTTCAACCTACAGATAATGTGTTAAACATGTAAAAAAAAATCATGTAAAATACTGAGTAATATGTTTTATTCTAATAAGACATTTAGCCCAATTAAAAATGGTCACCATGTTACTTCTTGTTTTCCATTTCTCTGTGATAGAAATACTTTTAAAAATCCATAAAGTAAAGTAATTCATGGTCCATTGACTGTGGGCAACATCAGTCAGCGTTATCTAACTAATTGTGGTGTGGTTAGAAATAATGCTTCTTAAATATGTCATATTGTATGTCAGAACAGAGGTAAAATCATACCATAAAGTCCACCACGGATGTCGTATCTCTGCCTCTAAGTGCACAGTGGAAATTATTGACACTTCACACAGTGATCCTTCCTACTGAGCTGTTGATGCTCGTGTACTCACCTCAGTTCATCTCAGTTCTGTGAACGTCAGCTTACAACTGTCAACAGTTGCAGGCAAATGTAGGAACAGGTCTTCAGCTCACATGCCCACTGTTTGAGTAAAAACACAGATAAAAGCAAATATACACATAACATACAATATTTACAGAGATAAAAACAAAAAAGAATCAGAACCTGTCCTCCAAAGGAATTCACTTTTGAGTGGTGTAGGTGTGGCAGGGGTACTGGCAGCCTTTTATTTGCTATTCTACTCTCTGCCTCAAAGTAGATGTCTGACAACTGGATCCATTTACGTCGAGTGATCTTACTCTGCTGTCCAACACTTGTGCAGTTCCTAGCTCCCAGCAAGCTTCTGCCATTAGCCATATGTTACATAACAAATCCCAAACAAATGCAATTGGGATAATTTTGCTGTTTTATATATATTTGTTAACATGTTTCAAAATGCTTTCTTTTTTTTTGTGCATGGTGATATTTGAATTTACTTCTAGAATTTTTGTTTGAATATTTACATTTGTGTTTCTTCATTTTTATTCCAACTACTCTTTTAATACTTTGGGCCGCACCTTTTCAAATAAAGTCAAGACTATTATTATACTTTTGTAATATATTATAAACACTACTGAAGCGGTGGAATGATGAGGATGAATCTATTGTGGTTGTGTGTTTTTACTAAAAATAATAACTATCTACACCCTTGCTTTAGCAGGGCTACAAACGGCCCATGGACGGCATGTATGGCCCCCCACCCAAGAGACACGAGAGCGACATCTATGCCATGCAGTATGCCAACCAGCAGCCGGACATGTACAACCACTACGGTGGTGGGTACTCAGGCCCTGAACACAGACCCATCCAGGGACAGTTCCCCTTCCCCTACCCCCGCGACCGCATGGCCCCGTCAGGTCAGAGTCAGCACAGTATAATGGGTGGGGGGCCCACTCCTAACCATGCTAACGATGGCCCCAACATGTGGCCATCCAGGACAGACCTCGGCTATCCCTACCCCAACAGACAGGGGCCGCCATCACAAATGCCACCTTATGGCGCAATCGGTAGAGAGGACATGGACGGGCGGCCTGGGCAGGAGCAGTGGCACCGTCAGTCTCCCTACATGTCATCATCAGGTGGTATGCCTCCCCTGTCTTCACGCCAGCCATCTTCTTATTCCAACTCTCCATCCATGGCCAACCACCTGCCCAGAGCACCCAGCCCAGGGGCCTTCCAGCGCTCCATGGACTCTAGGATGTCACCCAGCAAAGGACCGTTCATGTCACCCATGAAGATGCCTAAGCCTGGGATGACCATGATGGGCCCACAAGGCAGTGGACCCCTTTGTCAGTTTCCTCCCAACCTGAGGCGGGACCTCAACTACCCACCAGGATCAATCGAGGCCACCATGCCGATTCTCAAGCCCCGACGCAAGCTCACCTCCAAGGACACTGGTGAGATGGAGTCCCATTATTTCATTCATTATGATTTTGAATAGGGGCATGGGTTAATAAGGCTCTTTGAAAGGTGCATTGCTGATTGTTTAATTTGAGTTGTGCATTTAGCTTGAAAGGTTCTAGAGTTATGGTGTTTTCATGCTCTAAAAAAACACTATTTTTTTACTGTCTCGTACAGCTAAACCTAATTTTCAGGTAGAACTAGCACAACATGAGGTCAATTTTATGAAAGGAATTACAATGATCTACTCTGTTCACTGTCTCTTTTTCATTTGGACAATGTCTGAGCACCATTCTTTTTTCTTCTTCCTGGTTCCAAAAATCCCATTGTTTTAATCCCAGGAACGCCTGAGGCCTGGCGCGTGATGATGTCTCTGAAGTCTGGCCTGCTGGCAGAGAACACATGGGCTCTAGACACCATCAACATCCTGCTGTATGATGACAGCACTGTGGCCTCCTTTAACCTCTCCCAGGTAAAACCAATTTCACGACTACCCCTCGCTGTTGACCGACAGAACGGACTCCTTTATCCCGCAAGAGCATGCTGTGGCAGTATGACATACAGTGTGTCTCTTTAAACCTGATCTACCAGATGAACCTTTTCTGCTGTAGTAATGATTTATAACATTCAGTGAAGGGAAAACAACATGTGTCTTATTTCCTGCTGCTTAGGTTGTTGACATTAATCTGATCTTTGTCTGACCAGTTGCCTGGATTCCTCGAGCTGATTGTGGAGTACTTCCGCCGTTGCCTGATCGAGATCTTTGGCATCCTGGAAGAGTTCGAGGTGGGGACCGTGGCTCAGAAAAGCCTTGTGGACCCTGTTGCTAACCAGAAACAAGAAGCCATCCCCGACCAGCAGACAGACTCTATTGTCCAGCCTGAACCTGAGTCTGCTCCGGCAGCAGAGACGCAGGTGGAGCAAGCAGGAGGCATCATGGAGGCAGCTCTGCCCGTCACTGCAGAGCCACAGTTAGCTGAGGTGAACGGTGAGAAGGAGGAGTCTGAGGTGAGCATAAAGAAGGAGGACAAGGATGAAGAGGACAGAGATCAAGAGGGAAAAGAAGAGGAAGAGAGTGAAAAAGGAGCAGAGAGTAAAAACGAGTGTGCTGACCAGCCTGCTACAGAGCTCGAACCTAAACCCAAACAAGCCAGTAAACATGATAAACTCCCCATCAAGATTGTCCACAAGGAGGACCTGATTGAAGACATGACAGGGCACTTAGGTTACGTCACAGAGTTCACCAGTGGGTTGCTACATTGGCAGGCTGGTGGTGGCGATTCCACCGCACACATTCAAACACAATTTGAACTGCGGAGTGGACCACCTGCCAGGGCAGGTGGAAAGACAAGAAAAGAAAACAAAGAGGAAAACAAGGTGGATGGTGGGAAGAAGCAACCACTGAAACATTTCACTGCCACTATTGATGATGTTCTGTGTGCTCGTGTTGACGCCCTTTCTTATGCCCACCCTGCACGCTCCCTGCCGTCCTACCCCTTCAGGGTGCATCTTGATGGGGAGCAGGACCACATCACCTTGCTGGAGGATGAGCCGTGCTGCCTGGACGAGGCTCCGCTCTCCACAACCTCTGCCTGGCAGGACTCACTGACCAAGAGGTGCCTCTGTGTCTCCAACATCGTCCGGAGCCTGTCCTTTATCCCGGGGAACGACTTGGATATGTCACGCCACCCTGCTCTGGTTCTTCTCCTAGGCAGGCTGCTCCTGCTGCACCACCAGCACCCGGAGAGGAACAGGTCGCCCCCTAGCTACCAGAGAGACGAGCAGCAGGAGCAGCGGCTGTCAAGTAACAAAGAGGAGTGGTGGTGGGAGTGTCTGAGTCTGCTCAGGGAGAATGCCATGGTCACTCTGGCCAACATCTCGGGTCAGCTGGATTTTTCCACCTATCCAGACACCATCTGCCTCCCCATCTTGGATGGCCTTCTCCATTGGATGGTGTGCCCTTCAGCTGAAGCCCAGGACCCCTTCCCATCAGCAGCACCCCACTCCCAGCTCACTCCCCAGAGGCTGGTGCTGGAGTGCCTCTGCAAGCTGAGCATCCTGGGCGACAACGTTGACCTCCTGCTAGCTACGCCACCTTTCAGCCGACAGGAAAAACTCTTCACTGTCCTGGTCCGCTACGTGGGTCAGAGGAAGGCCCAGGTGTACAGGGAGATGGCAGTGGCTGTTCTCTCCCACCTGGCACAGGGAGACACCACCGCGGCACGTGCCATAGCCATGCAGAAGGGCAGCGTGGGTAATTTGGTAGGCTTCTTGGAGGATGGTGTTAGCATGGCGCAGTACCAGCAGAACCCTCACAGCTTGCTGCACATGGGGCACCCGCCTATGGACCCACCTAGCATAAACATGATGTGCAGAGCGGCTAAAGGCCTGTTGGCTATGGCTAAAGTGGAGGAGAACAAGAGAGAGTTTGTGCTGTATGAAAGCAGATTATTAGACATCTCCATTTCCTCTGTGCTCAACGCAGGAGTGGTGGCTATTATTTGCCAAGTTCTCTCTCACCTAGGGAAATCATGACAAGAGGAGAGGCAGGACTCGCATGGCAGACGCTAAGGCGGACAAGAAATTTCTGTGTTTTTCTATTTTTATTTATCAAAATGACAGAAAATGTTTGTTTTTTTAAATGAAATATCCACATAAACAAAATATCTCTATATATGTATAGCTTTTGGGCCCTGTTAAAAAAAGTGGGTTTGGGATTTGAAAGCTCATTTTAATACAAATATTTAATACCTGCTGGTGTTGGATTGCTACGTTTGATATTTTGTTTGGCATTTGTTTTTTGTTTGTTTACTTTTTCAGCCAAAGCTGCCACCAGATTTTGGTGCTGAATTGCGTAGGTTCCTTTTGAGTCGATGAGTCGTTGAGATGTTTTTCAGTTTTATAAATGCTAATATACTCATCAACATTTTGTTAATGGAGAGTATTTATTTAAAATGTGACACTGTACAGTAGTTTGAACTTTTTTGCCAACACTTGTGGGGGGGAAAAAAAACACTTACTTTTTAAATTGAAATGTATATGTCTCCATAGCTGGAAGATAAATTGTGCAATAGGACTAGAGCAAGTTGTCCCTTTTTAAGAACAAGAAGATGTAAATCTGTAAAGACACCTGCAGTGTGTGCTTTAGGCCATAAGGAGGCAACGTTGCACCAGCCAATCAACATGAGAGAAGAGCGTCTGTCAAAAGAAGTGTCTAATTTATCAATCATAGCCTCAACGAATTTCACAGATGAACTTTGTGTTTCCTTAGCACTTGTGTTATGTCTGTATTTTTTCATCACTGTGTATATAAACCGTACAATGGACGCACATGTTCCTTTCAGTCTCAGTCAAGCATAGCAAGAGATGGGACTTTCTGACTATTATAACAAATGCTTTTATTGTTGGTAAAATTTGTTATTGTTATTATACATATTTTGTTAATGGGGTCAAATATTTGAACATGGCAGATGTAACTGATGTTTCAATGTAAAAATTACTGAATGCATTGTATTATAGCTGAGAAAACAATCGCTTTGGTAATCAAATGTGGAAGTGCCAGGGTGAGAGGATCTCTAGGCGAGGTTACTTAAGAAAACTGAACACATTTCTGTTCGTTACTGTCCTCCATTCATGTCAATGGGCATATTTTTGAATCTAGATAATGCTCTAAAAGAAAAACGTGTGAAAAAGAACCTTCAAAATGTCCTGAAAGCTCATTGTAAAATTTGCCTTTTTTCGTATGACTCCATGTCTCTTTTATTCAGTATACACATTTATACTCTGTGCTGCACATGTCACAAATAAATGTACGATGACCATCGTTAAGCACCGGAGACGTTGCATTATGTCCAGACAATCTTAGGCCAATAAAACAAACATCAACTGCTTACATGGACTGCCTTTTATTGATTCCATTCAAAATAATTTGATCACAGTCACAGCTCCTTCAGCCTTACGATGAAATGATACAAAGACTGAAAGGCTGCGATACGTAAGAGTCCAGAGGACACGCAATAAGAGGACCTGATTGTTTTCTGTCTGATCAGTGTTTGCTTGAGTTCAAATATTTCAGCTTAAAAATAAAGATGGCCCCTATTCAAGTATCACGTCAGAGGTCTCTGATATATATTCACAATGTCTCCCATACCTGAACCCAATCTGGGAATAGTAAGACAAAGAGGTGATGTGAGTTTTTACTGAAAAGGTTGTCCCTTTCTGAATAGTGAACACTGACAAATATGTGGCTGTTCCAGTTCACAACCCATGGAAGAGGAAAGACCGTCTATCTGAAGATGAGACACTTGCTCTTTCCCAACCTACCACAGAGGATTTTGCATTATCATTCGAGGCGCTGATAAAGATGGGGCTGTGTGCGCTGTGATTTTATATCCTCTAACCGCGTATGCAATGTGAATTCTTAGTCGCAATCCCACCCCTCAGTTACACTGAGACTGAGCAGAGAGCCACAGGAGGACACACGTTTGATGAATGACAGAGACAACAATTTATGTAGGGGTTTACATTTAAAATTGATCAAAATAAGCTTCTTGTGTCTTCATGTCCAGGACCAACTCAGTGTTTTTTGGTTAATTTCTGAAGGCTCTGCAGGTACACAATCATCCCTCCTGTTTAGAGACTGCTGACTTTATTATTAAACTCTGACACCCCTGCTGCTATTAATAGTCTCCCCTTAGTCCGTTTTGAATCCCTCTTAAAGTATGGGCATTAGAAACATAAAGTGTACCTCCTGTGTACAATATGTTGGCAGATATAAAAAGGAACGTAAAAATGATATGGTTAACCCATTTATTGGTCACATGATACTGCTATATTGTTGATGGGTCCGTGTAGAGGTCTGGGTCCAATGAAAAATGAAGTACCCATGAGTACTTATTGTACTCGTGGGACCCCAAACTCAATTTGAACAGCTCCTGTAAGACCATCAGTTTCCATAATTTCCTCATTAAGAAAGAGGTCGATGACCTTTCTGCTATCATTCTCAGCATGTACATGGTACATGGTAGGTACCTTTCCTCCTCCACCCAACTCTTAAGCTGCTTGTGTTCTTGTATTCGGGAAATAATTCACCTAAGCCCAAGACAAGAAATCTCACTTTGTAGAAAGAGCTGTTGCCAGGACCCACTGGCAGACCTTTCTGCAGATTCAAACTATGTGTTGTCTGCATCATCTGCACCATTCACCCCTATTTATTAGAATAAAAAGCACAAACATCATACACATTTTGACTCATCATAGTAGGAAAGCCAAAGGTGTTGCCAATAACATTAAACACGGCTCTGCTCTACAGTGTCACAGTGAGCCATTACAATGTGACAGCCAGCGTGCACAAAACCAGCACCCTGAAACTGAAGCAGCTAAATAAAATTCAGCCATCGTTATATGTATTATTGACATCTTCGCTTTTCCTGTCATGTCAAAATGTCTTCTGTGAAAAAGGCCTACTGCTCTCATGAGAAGCATCAACATGGGTGATTGAATCTCCTCCTTGCTAACCACATCCCAGAGCACAGACACTGAACTCTGGTCATTACAGAGGGTTGGAGAAGACCACTACAGGCTCTATACCAGCTCTGTATCCCCAGAGTACAGGTATGATCTTTTTTCTTAAGTTGGTGATTTTGTTTGTCCTGCTCCTTGTTGTGTTTCTCCTTTCATATTTGGTTATAGTACATAATGGTAAATGAACACATTTTATCGCATGCTACTGAGTGTGTAATGTGTTGTTTTCTCTGTCCCAGGTGAGCTCACGTTAGGTCTCAGCATGTTACATATCTGCATGTTAAACTGTTGACCTGCTCTTTATGCACGCCAGTGAATTTCTGAAGATAAGGACTTTTCTCTCATATCTATTTTTCTTTTTTTAATTTTGATTCAAACATGGAACACTTAAATCCCATGATTAGATTAGATTTGGCCTTCCTCAACTGCAGCTTTATTAAAAATTCACACAACAGATATTCTGACAGTGCCACTAATCCCAAGTTAGAGTTTTCCCAACATCAAATCAGAGATGATATTATTATGATATATGACTAGCACACTTTTTACACAGTTTACAAATCTCCAGTCTAGTGTTCATTATTATCATTTCTTTTATTTAAACCCATTGCAGATGCCTGTTTGCACCATGCTCATGGGTCTCTCTTTTAATGAAGACATGCAAAATGCAAAAACAGACATCACATAGGATTTGTATTTGAAAGCAGACGTAAAGACTCAACAACCCATTTTGTAGCACATCAGAGGCTGCATTCAGTGTGGACCATACTGAGTCTGATAGCACCCCTTCCTCTTCATTATTATCCTACTTTCTGTTTATTTTGTCTTTGAATAGAGACCTCGGTTTGTTTTCCCCAGAATTGTTGCTTCCTCTTTGGTTGGAATTTGACGTCTTTCCTTTGCCAGGGGGAATGTGGGCATAACATCAAGGCCTATTTTAAACTGCTTCAATAATAGCATTTCTGAGGTTGACAACACAGGTTGGGTTTCAAAGAATGATTGTTCGCTGGGTTGCTCGGCTGCAGAGAGGTACAATCACTCATCTACATCATATTAAAATCTTACCGACACCTTAAAACTAATTACAGCATGCCTGAGAGGTGGTGGACAGCTTGATTGACTTTGAACTAATTCATGTTTCTGCGGGGGGAAGAAGTTATTGGTATTCTTTTGGTTATGTCGTGGCATTTCAACTGTGGCTTTATTGTTGTTATAGGTTTGCACCTGCACGTTTCAATTTCAACCTGTCATTTAGAGGTTGGATGGAAAGTAGGTTGCTGCACTTTCTTTGGTGATGGAGGATGCATTTCACGTAGGCAGCCAACCGCAGGAGAAAACCTCCCACACTCCTGTGCTTCTGAGAAGCTGAGTCATCGAGCTCTGAAAGGGAAGAGGAAGCCAGGCCCGTCATTGGCTACAGCTGGCCTGGGTACCCTGCCCTGCTGCCTCTCACTGCTAACATAGGTAGATGAATGAGTATTGGGTGAAAACAAAAGAGACTACTCTGACCTTTCCAGGGATGTGTTACAATATGTGTGGTGGCAGTGTTTACCAAGTCAGGCCACATCCAGTGATTGTCGCTATAGAGGGTCCATTGGACCCTTGATGAGGCTATGATGTCACTGTGTTCCTTCATCCTGTCCAGCTTTCTAAACGAAACAATATTGCCTGGATGAGTTCTTGGCAGGATGCGATTCAGATTTATGTTGTTCTTGGATTTGGACTCACAGGCCTTGTCATGTCCACCCATTTACCAACACAAACACAGATTCAGCCATATGTCATCACATTGCTTAACAAACCCCACAGTTAAGGAATTAATCTGGGAGGGGGGAGGGGGAGTTATCATTAGAAAACATTGAAAACATCCACAGCTTTCCAACAGATTAAGCAAAACATGTGGCACTTGATAGCTTCACATGGCCAGCAGCCAAGCCAATCTTTCTCTCAGAAGGTTTGCTGATGCATGACACAACTAACTACCCTTAACCCAAACCGAATTTACAGTACTGTACATGAGACCACTTCCTTAGAAATCCTATGTATTGTCCACCAACTCTGTGTATGAAGCAATGTAGTTTGCATGTGTGTGTCAGAGGGGTGATGGTGTTGCATGTCTGATAAGTAAGCTCAACGAAAGCTAAATCCTACTTTCATACAACAAATGAACAGGCAGAAGTTTTTTTTTTTAAAGTGCAGTGAGAGTAAACGTCCTCCTCTCTGCATGATGTTTGATTCTGATTAATTAAGACCTCTCACATTACATGAATTGCAGCCAGACACCTTTTCAGAGAAAGTGGATAATTGTACGGCTGTTGTGGGAGTGAACGAGCTGAACCGCTCGGGTGACTTCAGAGCTAAGATGAGGAGGTGTGTGTGCATGTAGGTGTTAAGAGGAGGACGGAGGAACAGTAGGCTGATGACGCAATCATCTGTACTAATGCGGGCTGAACAGGAAATTGCATCATCAGGGGATTGTACTTGGCATGAGAGTCGGGCACGAGTTCTGTGGCAACATCATGGCATGTCTGTTTTCAATAGAAACAAAGTTAATATGATTTATAGTGCCCCCATTTATTAGATGATTTACTGTCAATGAAGGTGTTTGTTTTGACAGTCTCTCATTTTATCAGCTTCCTGAATTCTGCTGAAACATTCAATTATTGTGCTTTGTGTTGCGTCTGTGTTCCTGGGAACATTACTGAAGAGGCTGAGAACAGGACAATAAATGGGGCATCACAGAACAACTATTATTATAGGTGGATCAGGGGTGGTAACACACTAGTTGATCACAGATCATGAATGTACTAAAATAACTGGATACTGTACTTTAAGTTGGCACATCAGCTTTTGCTTTACTGACTGCACATATTGCGTTAGTGTCTGTAGTCTATGGAGGAAATAATTATTTTGGCCGCAAGGAATTTCTTGTTGCAGTACCACAGTTGACCACTGGGATAATCATCTCTGAGTCTGTCTCTAAAATACTTCCTGACTTCAACCAGACCATCTGTGGTTCTTAGCCCCATTTCCATTCATTACTTCTGAAGACATTAATCTTTAAAAACAGATCCTGAGTATATCATTTCATTTTTTTTTTAAAAGGATCACCAATATCCTTAGACAACTGGCCACACATTTTACCTGGTGCACCGGTCTGGCTCATTAATGTGTTTTTAAAGGTTTTGTGACAACAGTGTAGCAATATGGCACAGAGGAATATGCTCCTGTCAATTCACTTTTGGTTTTGGTCTTTTCATGGAATTTGTTGACTGTAAGAAAAATATAGGATATTACCTGTCGTACCCTTTAACCCCTCTTTTAGCAGGCTATTAAAGAATCATTTATTCCCATTTCTAGCTTACAAATGTCAGCTAACAAGAGCATGCAGCTGGCCTTAGTTTAGCCTTTTTTGAAATAATAATTCTCACGCAAGATCAAAGGCATAAATAAAACTCGTCCTGAACTTGCAGGATGTTGGGGCTGACCACAGAAAGCCCCAGGTCCCAGCAGGCCTCTCCCTGGACACGCCCCTGCTAGTAGGGACCCCCTATCGGACGCCTCGAGGTCCCTGGACCACGGCTTGGGAACCCCTTTAACAGCCCGTCCTCCCTTTGCACCTCCTCAGTAGTGACTTCAGCCTGGGTTGGAGGGGGAGGAGCAGGCTGGGAGGCTCTGCTCTGCTCCCATGTTGACGGTTGTTATTTGCGAGGGTGGCAGGAACAAAATGTGAGCGGAGGGCTGCCGACTGGCCTGTCTGCACGCTTCTTGGGGAACGCTGCAACTTTCCCCCCCCCTCTCCTTTCTCTTCCCGAAAACGCAGCTGAATGGCGAAGAATGCCTGATGATTATTCGCCGATTGTTGCTGTGAAACACTTGGGCATATGGCTATAAGGTCCTGCGCGGTTCGTGCTGTGCGCCAAGACTCGAAGTGTCTTCCTGAGCGACGGCGAGCCGGGATGCTGGAGCTCGTCTGACAGCCCCGCGTCGTGCAACCTTTCTCTGGATTCCCCTTCGCCTTTTTCGAGCGAAGTTCTCCTTCGGCGACGACGTGCCAATTTCAAACTCTGTTGTTGTTTGGTGTTGTTTTTTTTTAGTTTTTTTTTTTAAGCTCTTTAACTTCTAAAAATGGTGTTCTTCGCTTTGTCGTCGGCTCGCAACAAGCCTGGGTAACGAAAGGAGTAGCTACGTGACAACACCCCCGGGCACGACGGCCGGCGTTACTTTCCTCTGGTAAGGCAGCGCTTCAACTGTCGCTTTCAGCAGGAAGAGCAGAAAAAACACACCCGGGACGTGAAGCCGCGGTGTCTGTATCGTTACGTGGTTGACAGCGCAGCCGGAGCGCACACGCAAACCTTCATTTAGCTCCTCTTGAGTGGGAGAGTCCACAGCAAAATAGCCGAGTCTAAGCGTGTAGTTATGCGGGTGGCCAGCGAGCTAGCCCTTAATTGCACAAGTTGGCCAGCGTGCTAACATTAACTTACCAGTGATTTCAGCCACTTGCTAGCTTGCTAACTTAATTTGCTGTAAAATGCTAACCAGGTTGCTTGCTAACAAAGGCGTTAAGCTAAGGTATGTGTGAGCTGCTAGTGAAGTTATTTGCCAAGTTAGCTAACGTTAGATTAGCTAAACTTGCTGTACTGACCATTTGTAGCTTTTACAGAATTAACTTAAGTGTGTATTTTAAAAACGACATAAATGTAGTGTGAGCCATGGCTATATATTGTTAATAACAGGAAGTGTGTGTTGCACTTTTGACAAACTTTTCTTTTTCCTCCTACGTTTTACACACACAGGCATTTGGAAAAGAAAAGTTTCTCTGCTAAATTTAACTGGTTCATTCTCTTCGCAGAGGCTCATCTTCCCCGGGATTTCTTCAGCTGTGGGGATTTTAAATCAACAATTGATGCATCTCGGGGTGTCTGAGTCCATGAGAGAGTGCGAGTACAGCCAAATAAGCACTCGCAGCTCCACACCAATGGAGACCCCTTACAGGAACAGGACCCCGACGACGAGGAAGTGGGAGTCCTTCCCAGGTCGGAATAAATTTTACTGCAATGGGAGGATTATGATGGCCAAGCAGACAGGGGTTTTCTACCTCACCCTTGTCCTCATCCTAGTGACTTGTGGACTTTTCTTCACCTTTGAGTAAGTATTATTGAAAGTGTGTTCAGTGTTTTTGTGCTCCCATCTGCTATTTACTTGTGCATGTCGACATTGGGGATTAGAGATTTGATATCATGGGCTCAGCTGTCAGAGAAAAAGTTTAGATGTAGGTCAGTTATATCACTGGGTATTTCCTATGATCTCCTCTGTGCTCAGGGAGGTGTCAGTACAAACTGGTTTGGGATTAGGCAGAGGCTGCTCTGTTTTAGGAAGTATAGAAGATAAAATATAATAGGCAGGGTCTTTTGCCAGGGCCTGTTGCTGATGGAAACTGCTCTGTAGTTTCATTGAAAAGGTGTGTATTTCCCTCTTATTTTTTATGGCTTATACATGCCCTTGCATGGTGTATGCATCTTTAAAAAAAGGAGGCAGGCACTAGGCAGCCTCCTGTTCCAGATTCACCAGTGATGTTTTGGCATGCTGGTCTTGCTGGTCTTGCAGTCAGAGAGCATCCTCCAGCTAGAAGTTTCCTCTTCAAACTACTGTTGGCAAACATTAACTCAACTGAAGTATCCTTGAGCAAGATGTTGAATCGGGTTGCGGTTGCAGGGTTGCTGTTCTGTAGTGGACCCGGATGCCCAGGAATGGGATTTTATGTATAGTGAGTGTGGTAATTTGACCTTTGTAATGACAACATGATTACTTAGTGGAGGGTTACCTTGCACTTTTTGTTTCTCATCATCGGTTTCAACTCATTTCCAAGAGAACCAGATCTCTAAGCATAGGTCAGTTTAGCATTTTTCTTAATTTTTAATTTAAGTTTGTGACATGTCATCCATGACTCATGGAGTAGACTCCAATGTGATTGTGCCACTTGCACCCTGCCGTAATCACATTCCCACTATCCTCAAAGGAGCCCTCTCTTTCTCTCACTGGTAGAACAACCTGTAATCAACAGACAGACTGTACGTCTTTACACGGTCTCATCCAGGCCTTCATCTTCACCTCATCCCAGATGTCCTAAATTGGCCCACTGTGACTGAAGTGCATGATACAGCATGTAGACACAGGCACTGATCTGAGCAAGAGTGCATTGTGTCTCCCCTCATTATTCCAGAATTTTCACTCTATCATCTTTGAAACCCCATTTATACTAGATAAGAATCCCGCTCCATCACAAGATTTGTTGCTCAATCGGACAGCCTTTATCAGGTTAGCTGTTCAGTATCTGGACTGTAAAGATAGCCTGTGTTTAATGATCTAGGAGTAAATTAAAAGACAGTGAATAGTATGGCACACAACCGCTGTTGTATACAAAACTGCGGCTTTATGTATGTGTTTGTGTGTAATTGTATCCTCATATAATTTAGAACATTATGAAAACATTCATTATGGAATTATATTTTCTAGGGATTTGTTGGCAGTGCTAAAAGATTATTTATTTTTAGTTATTTATTAAATAATTTGAGGATTTGCACTAAATGTCCTTGTAAATTCCATATCTGTTGGACTGACAAAACAAGAGATTTAAAGATATCACTTTGGGCTCTTCTGACATTTTATAGATCAAACGGTTAATTAAATTAAAATAACTGTTCATTGCAACTCTAATATTAGGCTAAACAGGTGTTTTACGGGTCAATTTCATAAATACATTGCATTAACATACTGATTTCGGTGGGTTCATTCTTCACCTGTGTTTTAAGTCCTATTCCAAAGCACTTTGCTTATTTTGGATGCCTTGTGAGTAAACTCCTTCTCAAAGGCAATGCTACACATCTATCAGCTGTGACCTTTGGACCACTTCATCTTTCAATACATTGTCACCTCAGTGGAGATACAGACATAACCCATGACCAAAGGGCAGACTGCTGGAGAGAGGGCATTGCAGGCTAAAACCTCTGACCCTCTTTACTATGCAACAGTTTCTAAAATTACTGAAATTGCAGGGAAATGTACCGCAGTGTCCATTTGAACTTGGATGTTTCCCAGCACCCACATGGAGGATGCCAGATGCTTCCTGATGATACCTCTCCCCCCCTCAGATAGCTTCATTTCCTACACTGTGGCCAGTCAATGGAGTACGGCCCAGTGGACTGTCCTGTTTGTTGTGACTACAAGGAACATTTTTCAGGAACACTATGCAACAACAAAGCCACTTTTCAGCTTTGCGCTGTCCTCCCTGTTCAACTGGCCATGCCCCCAGGCTGACCGAGTCCTCCTGGCTCTCCTCTCTCTCGCTCTCCCCCCACCCACCCTACTCCCCTCAGCTGAAGGGAGACATTTTTCAGATAGGGCGTTAGTCAGCAGACCTGCACATTGCCTTCTGTTGTCATTAACTGTAATGCGTTTCAATTAGGCGTGTTTTTCTAAGCCCACTCGCCAGTTGTCAGCATAGTTGAGAACCGCTCCTCATTCAGTTTGTAAAGGCTTCTTCTGTCTTTTGAATGTCCTCTGTATCCTATTATGGTATTTGACATTAGGCTGTGGTATAATGACACCTGGTCCGTATCTATTTAAAGATAATGTTCTGAGTCCAGGTCAAGTCCTCAGATGGTGAGTGTTTAGGGACGGAGACATGCACGCAACATTTACCAGAGATCTTTCTGCATCTTCACATTTCTTTTTGCTTGTTTTCCTTGTCTGTCTGAGGGGTGCTCAGCTATGCACAATAAACCCTGTTTGTGACCAGCAGACTTTAATCTGTTTATTATTCTGTTGCCCCCCCCACACACACACGATCATGTGTGCTGTTGTTGCACATGTTGCCTTCTCTCCCTTGCTTTGTAAAAGTTCACTCAGGCAAATGTTTGAAGTGGGGTTATGTTGTGCTGTTTTGTTTGATGTGAAATCTGATCTCAGTTTTGGGCAGAGAGGTGGCCTAACACTTTAAATTTAGTAGTATTTGAGGTGGACTGAGCCACAAGAGTTACTGCACTAATCATCAGGACAGGGCTGTGACACTAAGCAGTCAATAGTGGCAACATGTGTTGGTGTTGATTATTGAAGGACCTTTTATAGTGCTCAAATTAAATGGTTGTTTTTATCCAGAGCACTTTACAAATTGCCTCTCATTCACCTATTCACACACTGGTGGCAGCTAGGTGCTGGCCTGATTATTGGGAGCAATTTGGGGTTCAATGTCTTGCCCAGACACGTTTTGATATGTGGACAGGAGGAGCTGGGGGTCTTGCATAATAAATGTGGATGAAAAGAAATGTGCATTGTGTCATGTTCAGACTGACCTTAGCCTTGCATGAAAAAAACACACTCCTCTCATTCATTTAAATATAGCCGATCCGCGGCGGTATAAAAAGTTTAACCTGGCTCAAGTATTGCCGCAATGCAGCGTCATCCGGGCAAGGCACTACGTTGGCCAGTCAAAACGATGCAAGTGCACATTCCAGGTAGATCATTTTCTAGGGAGCCGTCATGTGTTTTTCGTACAACGGGAGCTGTACTGTAAAAGGTGAGTTCACCCAAACTGTGTAGTATTTTTAAATTTTTTTTTTTTTTACAAAACTGAACTGCAAAATGTTTATCTTACAGTGATGGGAATGCACATACAAATCACTCGTTACCTGGTAGAAATACTCGTCAATACAAACCACTAAAACTCAAGTATGTTGTCAGATGATCAGGGCAGCATATCTACTTGATGTAGGCAGGTAGATGGCAGCCCGTTTCAGTGATGCAACAATGGGTTAGGCTTTGGCTTAAGTGTCCTTCACGTTTAGTCTCATCTAATTTATTTACTTCAGTAAAGCCTGTAACCATTTTATGTATGGTGCTTGTTGGACACTGCCTGGGAGTGTGTGCTGCCTAACAGGCTTAATTCAGCATTCTTGTCGTGCTCTACAAACGGTACGACAAGAACCAGTCACATTTACCCACCAAAATAAAACTTTCTTTCTTTCTTTGCATCAATTTTCTTTAAACAATCAATTGTTCCTGCTTGGTGGTAGTTTTTAAAAATATTACTGCAAGCGCCAACAAAACAAAACTGAATGACGGGAAGTTTACTAATCTGCCTTTTGGGTGTTTGTTTTATCAGATATCAGACAGAAAAATCTGAGCCACTATGGCAGTTGGTTAGCTACAGCGATCCTGTCATGAATGCTATCAGTTGGTTTTAGCTTATAAACTAGACAGGTTCCAAATGTCAGTAGAACAACATGCAAACTTGCATTCACATAACAGAAATCTATGAGACAGCCTGGGGAGTAATCCACTAAAAATGTAAACAAAGTTAAAGTTGTTTTTCAAGTTCCGCCTCATTTTATCATAGTGTGAATTGAGTAGATTGGTTCTTGTTCTCTGGTCACACTAATTTTGCCACTGCCTAATGCCTATCTGCATTCGTACTTCATGATATTGACAGATAGACAGAGGTTGCTTGAATATGTGCCTGTTTGACCGACCACCTTTCATAAACCTCTTAAGTATGGGATTAGGATCGAGTGAAGGCTCAGCAGTTTCTGATAGTGAGTAAGCTTTTCTGTGTAATAAGGAAGCCAAGGTAAAGGATGGTTGTGAGGATGGGATGCTGAGTTTTTTTAATATTTGATTTATTTGCACCTAAAATGGTAAAAACAGAATACAAAAAATAGAAAAACATCATACAAAAAGCTGTTCAGTGCTTGTTAATGGTCTTTTTAAATGCACAGGCAAGGCAAAAAAGCATCAATTTTGGCTTATCAAGTGGCCCTCCAAATATCTGACTAACAACTCATTAAACACTTTTTTTGTTTTTGTAAAGAGTCTGCCTTTTCACCAGCAGGTAATCCTGCTAGCTCAGATGCTTTTGGGGAGCTGTTAAGAGACCTGCTCAGATATTGTAATGGCACAGAACCACTTTTAAAGGGACATAATGTTTGTCCACAGGTTTAATAAAGAACACTAACTGGGCAAACAGGCCGAGGTCAAGTTCATCTCTTCATGTGAATAGGAAGAGAACCTGATTTTAGGAATACTCAAGGCATTGTATTTCTGCTTAACTCCAAGAACACAATTGCTCTCAAGACCCAGAAGCAGCATGCCATTTTTTTGGCTCTCCTGGTGTTACACATTTAATAAAACGAAAAATGTGAAATGGTGACTTTGTCTTTCCTGTGCTGTGTTAGTTCTGCAGGCACAGTACTCCAGAAGAATAGTTTACTGTATGCTTTTGTTGTGTCATAAGGCAGAAAGGTGAAAGAGTCTTTGTCCACAAGATTTGAACAAACACACCCATGGTAGACATGTTTCCCAAGAAAAGCAGGCCAAGTTGTCAAATAAGAATTTCGAGTTGTGTGCCATTCCTGATTTAGTTTCACTGGCTAAGCTTACACTTAACTGAATAGAATAAATCGAGCAGATAATAAGCAGATCATAACAGAAGAAAATGTTATTACTACAATATGCACCTTTTTCAGGTGGGTAAACGTGGACAATACTTGACTGTGTAATTCTGTATAAATATCAGCTAGCCAAATCTAGGTCATTTTAAAAGTTAAAATGTTTTGGATGTGACTTCAATTCCTCGCAGGACATTCTGTCAGACTTTATTTCCGCTGTCTGTTTTGTCGTAGAGTGAAGAGGCTGATCGGTCACCTAGGCTCATTGAAACCAGGAATCATGTCCAGCTGTTTGCTTTTTGTTGTGTGATTCCTCTCTCTGACTAGCTCCAAGCCTTCAATCGACCCGGCACCCTCTGTCACACAGCTTTCCAGTGCTAGCACATCGCCTCCCTGTGCCAGGGGTAATTGAGTGCATGGCACATGTTGGAAGGTTACCCTAACGGATTTGGAGGGTTCTCAATTGCATACATGACCACTGCAGTCCCCTGAGGCTGTGCCGTGCACCAGTGACATCTGTCAAAAAGGTGGCTGGAAATCCTGGTTCCATGAAGTAGTCTTTGCAAAATCATGTCATGTTCAGATGTTTCATTGACAAATGACTTGGCCTACAGCTAAGAGGAGGTTCATGTTCTGCCCTTGCCTGCCCTCAAAAGCAATCAAAATGTAATAAAAGGCACAGCTGACAAAGCCTTGTATCCATGTAGCCCAGATGAGTAATGCGACTTTAGAGTTAGAGGCCACAAAGCCAAGTGCTTGAAATGCATTTTAAACACATTCATGTATTCGCCGGTACTGCATCACTGTTGAGTAATATCTCTGGGCAAACTATATCTCTTCTCAAGTAAGTACTGAGGAGATTTGCAGGCCCAGATGCTGTTTGTTGGAGGATGGATGGTCTATGTTTGACAGGCTTTTTTTGCAGATCACAAGATATTGATTGCCTTCATAGCTGTGTGGCTGAAGAAGAAAGTAGACTGCAGTTTATCTCAGGTGACACTGAAAGGACAGCCAGTGCTGAGTGAAGCAAGCTTCACGTGGTTACATCAAATGGAGATGAAAGTACCCCAAGCTTAAATCCCAGCCGAGTTTTTAGACTGGTTGGCATCATAAGAGGATTTAGTGGGAAATGTGATAACGATAATCTGGATTGGATTATTGTTGAGTTTAGCGCACCCTTTGGGAGGCAAATGAGTAGGGAAAACGTCAGGAGACCTCTTGAGGTAGAAAGATTACCTTTGGTATTCTGTGGAAATAAGGAACATGTCCCACTGTTTCACAGAGGACATTTGCTGAAAAAAGATGAACTATAATACCAGAATTTACCAGGATGACAGTATGCTTTTGGAGTGTACATGTGTGCCTCTAATGCTAATATGAGAGAGGTCAGAAGACCTAGGTCAGTTTAATGAGGCTTAAAAGCAATTGCACTTTATCTTATGGAGATATTGTCTTTCAGTTTTAATTACTAGATTTTTTTGTTATGTAATATACCTGTAAAACAAGGAAATGTATTAATGAGTTCTTTTTTTTTGTTTGTTTTTGTTTGCATTGAAATGTATGAGAATCATGAAACATTTATATTATTGAGAAGATGGAGACTGTAACAACTGTGGTCCCTCAAATGCTTCAATGTGGCCATGGGCTTCAAAACCCCAACCAGTAGTGTATTACATTATCATTTCATTACAGCATCTGATCTGCCAACCTTTCTGTGCCTCAGGCTCAAGTGTTAATAAGTACCAAGTTGGGATGTGTATTTTCCATTGTGCTTCTGCACATAGCAACATCCCTCCAGTGGAGTGAGGGAATGAGCATTCCTTATTTAAAAACCAAGTAAACATTAGGTTTTCCTTATGTCAACAAAATGTGTCATTCTGCTACTTATTGCTATCTGAATTCTTGTAACCATCCTCTGATTAAAGTCATTACTCATTATGCTACTCTTTGCACTACAGTGACACACACCAATATCTCTTGCAGATGCTTTAACCATACAGTATATCATTATAGTGTTTGCCCTAGGAATTAGCTATCATAGTTTTATTGCATTTCCTTCCACAGTCAATAATTTACACAGACTTTGACAGTCAAGCTGTACAGTTTTATAAGTGGGTACCTTTTTGGTGAGTAATTATCAGTGCAAGCTGTCAAAGAGCAGTCATCTCAGACCTTGGCTTTACAGTCGACATTTGTACACTTGACTTGCTCCAAACCAGTTGGAGTAATGCACAGCTTCAGCTTGGATTGCTTCGACTGAGAAACAAGGCTATTTTTGTTGGCTTCTAGGGATTTCAATTAGTTTTCACAACCATTCCAAGATGTTTGTTTTTTATATTTTCTATTCTGAATGTGTAGTAAACTTTTTTCATTTAGAGGATCCCACGGTAACTAATGATAGATCTGCCTGCTGAGATTTCTGTATTGTAATCTGTACATTGGCTGCTTATGGAACGGTGTGGTAATCTGAAAAGCCTAAATTTCTGATTTGTTACTTTGAGTAGTAGCTGTAGTCTCTACCGTCATCCATAGTCTATATGTTTGACTTATAGAGATTTGCTGTTTCAGGCTTCTTGCCTCTGCGATGAATGAGCAGGAATGAAAATAACACCTACTTATATTTGCCGTATACAATAAATGTGTTTAGACTTAATATATGTGTTGCTAGTAGAGTACTTCCAGTCCCATGTCCCAGCCCACATATTCTCTGCCCTGAAGGTTGAAAACTAAGTAAATGTAAAACTATGCCAGGACCAAGTAGAACCTATAAAGACGTCCTCCACCGTAGTCCTCAACTCAACTGATGGCGCCTGTCTTGGCACCATTTCTGGATCAAATCCAACAATCCATTCGTCCTCATCAACTAAATGGTTTGTTGAGACATTTAAAATGATTGTAATGAATGTGGTCATGCTGTCTCCATCTTGGTGAATGTCTTTGTTTCTTCTTTTTTTTTTTTCTTCCTTGGAGGCTTCAGCTCACTCATGTGGCTGTTTCCAGGGTAACCACATTCCCTTTCGAAATTTACCATGTCTGACATTGGATACTGTCCGTCTCCATGGCAACAAAGCCCCCGAAGTTAAATATAAGATTTGAAATCAAACTAAAAGGGGAATGAAGATGTAACTTTGGAAATGTCCAGTTCCTTGTCGATATCCGCTCTTTGCAGACCTTGAAAGAAAAGACTGTTGCAGAAATTGCTCATTGTCTTCCTCCGTTAATGTTCAGTGACTGATATAAATTGATTTCCGGGACATTGTCTTCAGGGGCATCTTAAACCAGGCAAGATGTTGCCTACCTGCAGCTCGTCCACGTATCTATTGATCCTTGTCTATAGGAGAGGCAGGCTCGATGTTGCATCTATCCTCCCTCTCTAATGGCTTCAGTGTTTAATCTCTGTCCGTTTGTCCGTTTCCACCGACCTGTCACTTTCAATCACACATGACTGCCGTTTCATTATGTTCCTGATGTCCAGCACATTGAGACTCAGCTTCTGAGGGCATAGGCAGCGGTTTGTGCTGTTCTCTCGGCCATCTCATCACTGCTTGCTATATGACATGGTTTGAAATGTAATAGTGTTTTCATGAAAAAGAGCGCAAATCTGCACGTCCTTGCTTTCCCTACAGACAGAGAGAACATGCAGTGCGTTCGCACGATTCTGACGATTTGTAGCTCTAAATGACCTTTGCGGATATTTGACATTTCAGGAGGGAGCTTGGCTTTCTCATTGATTACTTCGAAACCATTCAGGTCTTGGCTTTGGGTTAATTGTTACCGATTTAGAAGTCCTAACTCAAGGTATGCCAAGCCTTTTACACATGTAGTGATTTTCCATTAGCACCTCTAATTGGTGGATTCATTATGTGATGTGTGACCAATCAGACAAACTAGAGCACAGATTGAATGGGTAGATGAAAAGATTTTGGGTTATGGGATGAGACTTTGAAATGTTATGCCTTCTCGGGGGACAGATAGAAAGTTGCAAGCTGCGGACTATACCTCTCGATTACAGACATTTTGTTGAGAACCGTTAAAAGGACATGTCTTTTCCCAACGGACAGCATTTCTTTGTGGATGCTGACTTGTGGCTGCCAAATTTCATTGTATTGTTTTTGCCATCACTTTTTCTCAAATACAAGAAAATATAACCAATGTGCTTCTGCAGTTTTTGATTTTCTAAGAACTCCACCAAAGCTTTCCTCGATGGCATTTTATTTGTAATAAAATATTTATTAATGTTTCATGAATTTGTAAAATGAATCCAGCTTCTCAGCTCTCGTTATTTTGTTTGATAAATACGCCAATTAGAAAATGAATGATTGATTGGTTAATGTCTAATTTTTTTCTTGAGATTTTGCTTGTGTAGATACAGAGAGAAAAGGTCCAGATATTTTGGCCAGCAGGGTCTTTTGTTCTAATAAAAAATCAATTATTTTTTTGAAAATAGAGTGAAAATCCTACAGGCTTTAATGTGGATATTGTTTTTAACTAATAGCTAACAGCAGCTTGGGTTGTGTTTGCCATGTGATGATGAAGCATTTTTCATACACTTACTCTCCTGACAGGAAACAAAGAACTGAGCTCTCTCCCAGTATGAGTGCATTCAGCATTTCTTAAGGAATTGTCCTCTCAGCACTGCCTAAATGGTCAGATATCTACTGGCATTCTTTTATTTGTTTCCTTTCTGGCATTTGAAGCAAACTTGTCTTTCTGAAAACATGAGTTTTGTTCCCCACTTGGCAGTAGAGCAAAGAAGGTGCATTTGGCTCAGTCATTTGTTTTACCAGCTCTTTGCAAGATATAGCTTAATGGTAAATGGTGCACTTTACAATATGCATGAAGTCAATATTAACAGTTACAGATCTGTTGGGAGTGGCTAAAGCTACAGTTGTCTAATGAACATGTCTGTCTTGCTTCATTACCAAAACATTACTGTAAAATGAGATACTTGGTTATATAATTTCTGCTGTGTATACGTGTGGCATGAATCTGGAGACAAATGGCAGCCCAACTGGTACACACAATGTTTGCAGTCAAAGTATAGGCAGGAGCAACAGAGCTGCTTTTTATTTAAACAATGACATGTAGATTTGGAAGATTCTGCAGCATTAGATTCACCCATATTAGATTAGATTCACTCATATTAGATTATGATCTCAGGACTCGGTGCTGATGATGCGTCTCCACCTGGTCCAGTTCAGAAGACTGAGGCTGGAGAAGAGTCACAAAGCACTGAGTGCTGTAAATTGGATGTCCGCTGGGTGAGTGTCTAACATTCATTATTGTACCTTGACACTGTCAGTGTCCAGTACAATGACCTTGGGAACTCCAGGCAAGTTTTTTTTTTAACTGGAGAAATGTTTATGCTGCGCTGTGTTGTCCTGCCTGCACCCCCCTGCTGATGTCCCAGACAGCCCATGTTTTCTTTTTGTTTTTTTTTTTTACTTCTTAGTTTGGTCTCACTCCAGATGTAGAGAAACAGCAGGACCGGCCCAGTTGTAGACGGTGTGTTTATCACAGCGTAAACATTATTTGACACAGCTTGAGTATTGCGTGTGTCTAGATTTGGTCATTTCTTGGAAAAAGAAATATAGTGAATTGGCTTACTCAGCTTATGGGCAAGGTGTATCTTTAAAGCACCTACACATTTGTAATTTTCTGTGTACTTTGATAGGACATCATACTGTACGTAAATTGACCTTTTCCCCCTGGCTGAAGGGCATACCAGCGAGAGAAGGGAGCATGTGAAGATGATGCTAGAGCTCCAATTAACACAGATCAGCACATCTCAGTAAATGCTCCAGGTCCATATGTACATCTGCTATCATTGTTGGAACCCAACATGGCAAGCCTAAATATAGTTTGGCTTGGTTTATCAGAATAACTGGTGTTGGCATAGATCAGCGGATGTAACTGCCCTCCCAAGGTGTTACCATCTGAAGGCTGGTTAGGTGGTGCGACAGTGATATAGTGTCCATCAGCGACCTATCATGCATTCATCCATATAACCTTTATTTAAATCTCAAGGAATTATTGAGGTCATGCCCTCGCTTTCAATTATGTCGGAGAGTACAATGTTAAACAGAAGAAATACACAAAATAATTAAAGAGCAAACAAACGGACAACAACAGTTACAATCAAGACTTATAGATATGTGTTAATCCATTGTGTGTGTGCTACACAAAAACTACAAGCAGTTTTCCCAAATGTAGTGTTTGCACGCGGGAAGTCAAGCCAATCGTAAGTCGAATTATGACTGTAAATTTAATAAGGAAGAGATATATGATAAGTTTCCATTAAGGGCTTTATAAATAAATCGAATCCAATGCCTTTCACGTGTTACTGTTAAAGATGCCCACCCAACCTTTTCATACAAGATGCAATGATGAATACAATAATTGTCACCAATAATAAATCTTAGGGAGGAGTGATACTGAATCTAGGTGTTAAGAGTGGAGGCAGAGGCGTGTCTATAGATGACATCACCATAATCCAGGACAGACAAAAGTATGGTTTCAATGATCCTCATCCTACTGAGCATTGGAAAATTATCATGGTTTCTGTACAAATATCCAATTTCTGTCGTAGCTTGTTGACAAGTGTGTCGATGTGAAATGTATACATAACTTTTTGATGCAGCCAGATACCAAGATATTTATACTTTGAGACACTCTTAATATTATGTCTATTCAGAGTGGTAATACGCAAACTACTATCCACGATATCTCTCGCTCTAGAGAATAACATACATACATGTTAATGAAGTACTGTATGGTATGACACTTCTGTAAACTATGTAGTGTATAAACGATATGGTCGAACAATGTAACCACAATGGTTCGCCACTGTTTCCTTATTATAGCCATCACTGTCACTTTAAGCATCCTCAGTTTGTTTGATATATAGTCATTGTTTTTCTGCATTGGTTTTAAAATAACACTCAATATCGGAGTGGTCTAATGCATTGAATGGCAGTAATACCTATTCTCCCAACCAGCTGCACCACTGCACCTTGTATCTTTATTCAACGTAGTTTATCCTCCTCACAACAAATTTTGCTTTCCCTGTAACGCTCAGTATTACAGTCCATAGAGAAACTAATCACTTGTATGTGCATTAAAAGGATATATTTTTGGGGACTGTCCAATGTAAAGTATTCTAATTTTTCTTTTTTAAACATTTACTCTAAAATGTGTTCACATGAAAGCCTAATACAAACGCTAATATTTATGTGAGCTGTGTCTCAACTTGCAGTACTATTTTGTATTCCTCAACAACATCCCTTAAAACATATGTTTACCACATGTTCATTTAGTTTCCCTAGTCTGTAGCAGCACCTCTTTGTTGGCAGCGTATGCCCCCACCCATGTGGGACTAGATGTGATTACTGTAATAATCACCTGCACAGTTGTACTGGCTTTAATGGAATTATGCTTGTCTCATTAGAACAGATTACAACACAGGGGACTGACCCTTAAGGGTCTGTTAAGGGGTTATATTCACTTACCGGTCATTAAGCAAGAAGTCGGAGGTATTACTACCTTCTAAACCTCATTGCTTGTGTCAACTGGCATCCAATGTTGTGCACAGGCTTTGTGTTGTACATTGTTTACACTAAGAAGGGCGGGTTGTATTTGAGCAGATAGACGCCTGCCCGTCAAGCCATCAGCTGATGTTTGACCAGACACTGACAATTTGAACTTTCAGGTTTTTACAGGTCAGCTAATCATCATAACCAGCCAGACAGACCCATTTTTGATTTGCTGCGCATTTATCTTTTTCTCTCCATCTCTCCAATCAGTTGTCCGTTCCTGGCGCTGCAGTTGACCCCAGTTATCCCAGTCATAGGAGGTGTTCTGTTTCTGTTTGTACTGGGGACACTCCTGAGAACGAGCTTCAGTGACCCAGGTGTGCTGCCTAGGGCCACCCCAGATGAGGCAGCTGACCTGGAGAGGCAAATAGGTAAGGCTACACTCTTAATTATTTCAGTGGACGTTTTGTTTCTCTGAATTTGCATGTCTTATTTTCTCAGTGTCTTTAGATATATTCTTTGACCAACTCTATTTCTTCCATCATTAAACTATATTCAGTTCTTCCTTTATTTTGTATGTCAAAGAGGCATCTTTTTTTGTATCTCTTATGCACGTTATAAACCACCCATTCATCTGTTCCTCCCTGTCTGAGCTTATGGTTACCTCTATCTTAGATGCTGCATTGTTGTTTTTTATGAGTAAGCCTTTCTGCATGGTACTGACCCAGGGGAGCTAGTGAGTGCCTTTACAATCTCCTCTACAGAGTGCCAGAGTATCTGGCTGATGTCTTGGATTTGTCTGTGTTGCCAGAGAAATATGGCTCAAACTTCCACTGACTTTAATGACACTCTGCATTTAGACTGAGGTGAAGTATTGGTGCTGCTTTGACAAAATGGCCTTTGATCTGTTTATTTAACTTTAACTTCTCCGATGGCCACTGTCTGATGTAGTCCCTGAATCATAAATTTCATCTGGATAACTTCTGAATCTAATTTGCGAGGTGGAAGGTGACACTCCTGGTGCATTAGGAACCACTTGATATGGTGTAACTGAATTACCAGCATCACAGAGCTGATGATAGCTCACCGTGAGTCAGAAATGGCCGAGAATACAGTTTGTGATGTTGCTTCGGTCTGTTCATGAGATTGATAGTTTCCCTACTTTTTACAGTTCATTACATCACATGTAGAGAAATCAAGGATTAATTTAAAATTAAATGCATTAATGCAAGAAACTTAGTATCTGAATGCAGCCCCTGTTCAGATGTTTCTGATTGTTTTATTATCGATGCGATTTCATAAATACTAACTGCCTGTCAAGCCAAAATTTGAGAATTAGAAGTTGACAAATTGTCAATCAAGGCATCCTTTTCTCTACGACTTTCACTATATAGAAGTTGCTGAAAGTCTTAATGTTTGGGCAGTATGTTGTCAGCTACAGGCCTTTCTCAGAGGAGGTAGGGAGATGATCATGGGCACTATAGACTGGAAATGATCTCCCTTTAGTTACCCGCCAGTAAGTTGCAGGACTGAGTTGCCAGCCTCCAAAAGTGTCCCCCTGCCCTGTAGCTAAATGGATTATCAACACTTTACTCAAAGATTTAGCTTTTTTAAACCCTCTTTTTAAACCCCCCTTTAAAGTTTTGGTCCTTATTTATTTGGGATGTAAAGCTTATTTCCCAGCGATAGTCCTTTCCGTGCTTCAGGCCACTAGGGCCTCATTAAACAAACACTGGACTGGCTTAATTAATCTCATTAGGAGACTTAAAAGCTTTTGGAGGGAAGGTAAAGTACAGAGAGCTTGGAGCAGCGGGCTGAAACGGCACTGTGCAAAAGTAGCATGTTATATTGGCAAGCAGTTTTTCAGAGGATAAACAAATTAAAGGCTAAAAATATGAACAATGAATGTTGACCCAAATACCACACTACCCCTCCCTCTCTACCATCATTTCATCCCAATTGGCTTTTGTGCTCTGCATTTGCAAGCGTAGCAACGGGCTGTTTCTGAACTGGAATCTCTTGTTCACAGACAAGTGATTTTGTCATGTTGATGATGGTTGCACGTAGCTGAATCTGTGTGGCTTTTTTGAAAGGAAGTTTAATAAGATTTTTCTTTGTTTTACAAAATGGTTCTTGATTTTGTAGTTTTGTATCAGTTATTATAAAGTTTTTCTCACCAGTGTAATTGCTGATGTGGGTCTGCAGTTACTCGACACAGCTTTACAATGGCATCCACCACTAACACGTGCATTCAGGCAGGTGTTGAACAAGTACAAAGGTTTCAAAACCATTTGGAAGGGATGATGAACATTAAAATGATTAGCCAAAGTGACCCTTGCACTCATGCATCAAGTTTTGGATTGCGACCCCTTTGTTCTACTTTAACTTAGTGTAATTGCATGGCCACAACATTTTGCTAGTGCTCACCTTAATTTTAACTTACAAGAAATGTTTTATGAATCTTGTGATTAAGTAGGTTAAGCTTCTTTTAATTGTAGGATAGCTTGTAGTTGTGATACCCTCAGGTCTCCATAGCCTTTTCCTGAAACATCCGATCCCATGGCCGCCACTAGACTGATAGACTGCTTTAGTGTTGGTGCCATTGAGGCTCCCATTATCTTCCATTTGAAGGAAACTGCCTCGTAATAGCATGAGCATTTTATGCACACACACACACGTCAGGTGGCATGTATCCTTCAGCTAGGAATGTTAAATTTACTGAGAGGCTACTGAGAGGTAAAGGGCACTGCCTTTTCCCACAGCTAGTAAAAATGTAGAAATTCTTTGTCATTCCCCATAGAATTGCTTATTGCTGACCAATGGCCATATCTGATCGTTTGAGGGACAATTTTGCTGAAAATATGTGTGCATGTGATTAACGCTTGATGAAAATCTAAACAACAGTTTAAGACCCCGTGAAATTGCACTCTTTCTTCCTTTATTTTATGAGAGCGCTGGCAGCCAATGTGCTCGACTGGGAGAGGGGCATCCCTGAATGTGCAACAGACTTTAAATTACATTTTTTTTAATGTAGACTACATCAGAGATATTTATTTCAGAAAGCAATTCTCCACTCGTGAAAAAAACCTTAAATCCATTTCATTGCATTATCTCTCTAATATATAGGAACACTATCAGCTCCTTGTCCACAATACAAAACAGACAGACAGGGAGGAAAGGAAACCATTCAACCTTTACATTACTTACAATTTGGTGTTCTCTCTTCCAAATAATCCAGCCACCTAACTATCATTTATGAAATGAAATCACACACTTGAGGATCCTCCTTAGTATCTGTCAAGTCAGCTACTTAAACCATTTTTTTTCAAACGAGATATTTTTAAAACATTAAAACAAGGAGAAGTGCTCATCCTCACTCCTAAATTCCATTTCATAAATCACCAGGAACATCAACACAATGGTAATGTTAGACAACACTGAACACTAACCAACCACACAATCAGCAAACATTGTTATTTGTGGACGTTATATGTTCACTATAGCTAGCTTGCAATTTTGCAAAATTCCCATGATTTCTCCATATTATCACCGTAAATTTAATCTCCATAAATTTACCATGCCATGAGAATGAAAGACTGTTGCTAATATCGACCGATTAATCGGCCATCGGCTTTATCCTGATCCAAATTATCTATTAAATTGCGCTTTAAAAATCCGCTATCGGTCGACCTCTACTTACTAGTGTATTGTCTCTACTTACAGTTCCTGTTGCTCTCTTTTTCTATTCAAACAACCTTCATCCTTCTCCTCCTCCTCCTTTCTCTGATTCATTTATCCAGACCTGTACTGTGATACTGTGATACAGTGCTGTTTGGTTCTTTCCATAGCGTGACAGCTTGACATGCAAGACATTAGTAGCACATCTGTTAGCTCTTGGCCTGATCATCCAACCCCATCCCAAGCCCCAACACCAACCAGCCTCCCAATATCTTATAGGAGAAAACACTTGTCTTTCTTCTTCCCTCTTTTTTGACCACTTGTATTTTCTTGTTGCCCATTTATCTTGAATTTGATTCAAATGCATGTTGGAGTTACAAAATAGTCCATAATATTGGCTTTCGCTTTTATTTTATTTGTCCATGCATGCTTGCTCTTGTAACTTCTCCTCATTTCACTCCCCAGCCTCCTCCTCCTCTTGTTTACAACTTTCCTCAATCCTCGTATTGTCTTTCTCATCTGACTGAGACAACTCGCGTCCATTTTTATTCACCGCTTCTATTTTTACCCAATATATCCTTATATGCAGAAGCTGATAAGAAGAAAGCAGCTGACAGCCTTAGCGAGCATGGGGTAACTTTTTCACATGTCCGTGCTGCCATAATGTAAGGGCTCTTTATCAATTCAGGCTTGGTTTCCCATAGGAGTTTCTGCTTTTTTTAATTTGCAATTTGATGTACAACACTCCAGTTATTTCTCATTAAATTTTCCATACAAAATCCTACTCGATTAAAAGGTAAGAGTGTTGCAAATGACAGTATTAATTAGAGCAAAAATCCATGAATACTCCAGCTACCAGTCCAAAAGATTTTGTAACTCACCAGCAGCCTCATAAATAGATGATATTTTGAAATTGGAGTGCTGCAAGACTCAAGTTCAGCACTACTCTATTGATCTGTTGCCTAAACAACAGAGGACCTAATGTCTGTACAATATGAGACATCAAGGACTCCCATGCTCACTGTACTTTTGGAAGGAAAACTGATAGCTACGCCTCCACTGTCATCATTGTGAGCAGATATCCCTGCTGTCTGCCAACCGTAGTAGCCTTTAGTGTGTGAAAGGGAGGTTAGAGTGGGTGGCATTAAGCACCTCAAACAAAATCAAATGTAGCATGTTTGCACAGGTAAAAACATATGAAACTCTGCAGTGTAATGCCACACAAATGCAGTGTACACATATGAAGGGGTGGGGGTGGGAGGAGGGAGTCAGGAAAGGTAGCACAGCTTGTTGTTCGTCCCTGCTTGAAATGGAGACAAGAGTTGATTTCTCTTCAGTGGCCCGCCTTTGATGTCAGTGCACGTTTGCCTGGGGACTAGAGACTAGACTAGAGGACTAGGCATGCTGGCATCCGTTCAGCTACCACATGCCAAATCCACAAGAGTCTCTGAAGCATTAATCAGAGTGAGAGATGGTCAGAGCTGTCGGTTTCCTTCCTTCCACCTAATATGGTCCAATCTAGCTGGTGAATGTCAGGGCAGCCACACTGTTTTTTTTCCAAAGCTGCCAATCAGACTCAAGGCCAGCAGGGGAAATAGATTTTGGAAGGCTTATAGCTCAGGCTGCTGGAGGAAAGATGGGCACATCAGTGGAGGATGCAATGACATTTAGGCTTTTCATGACTGCAGGAGCAGTCAATATGGGTGGTGTTGTTTTTTTGTTTTTTTTTAAGGTACTCTAAAGTACATCCTGTTTTTTTTGTACATTTTTCTGTGTGTATGTTCCCCAAACTGGTATATCTGAATCGTACTTTTATGCTAAGTTAAACCATGTAGTATGTATAGAATGAAAATGGTGGCATTGTAGAGGTATCATTTGATTCACAGTGTATTATGCCCTGTCAAAGACCTTGTGCTTTAATTAAGTCATTTTTGCCGTGGGACCCACCATTTTCTTTGTTTTTCACTTTTACTCTTAGCACTCTGCCAATGTGCATAATGTGATAACAAACTGAAAAGTGTGCTGCTTGTACAACACTTGAGCCTCATTGAGAGGACAAAAGCTTGACACGCTGTTGCGGATGCAATTGGAAATACTAGGTGACGTGGTGATACACTCTAAATATCTATAAATATTTTACATAAGAAATTGTAGTGGTGTAAAGTCTATTGTTGGAAGCATCAAAGCGCTGATATCTTTTCATTTCATATATATTGCCCCTCTTGTTCAAATAATGGGAGACATAACAAACGGAGGCAGGTACCAGGGTCACGTACCACCGTCTGTTGACAAGAACTGCAATCTGTGTAGGGGACATTTATCTTGCGGGATTAGTTTTTCAAGAGTTGTACCAATCCAGTGACGAAAATCTGGCAATGGGCACAGCTAAATGTTAAAAGTTCCAAACCAAACATATTATATTTAACCAGAGGTGGTTAGCTAATCATTTAAGATTTCTTTGTCTGTGATCACTTTGAATTCCTTTTATTTATTTATTTTTAGGAACGAAGCAATTGCACATATTTCTTACAATATTCTTTATCACTAACTAACCTAACATGCACCCTGTTTTTAATTACTTTGTGTTTATCATTTTTGTTGAAATGTTTTGTTGGGACCGCTTTTGTCAGTGTCCTTGCCAGGAACAAAATTCAGATGCCAAACTCGAATGCGCAGCCCATCACCAGAGACAGACTCGCTTGATCCATTCTCTGATGAGAGCTACCTTAATCCCATTAGATGCCACTTCTTCTCCCTGTAGCGATAAGACACTGCAAACATGCCTGTTGGATTTTCACACCTTGTTTGTCTTCTTGTAGCTCTGACTTGGCTTTGGCTGGAGGCAAATGTGACACCGTACCATGAATAAACGAAAGCTCTTTTGATTATGATCTGTGTCTTGAACATCACAAAGTGTAAAGAGATGGCTTCTTATTTCCATCTTGGCATTTGTGTTCCTTAAATGCTGACCGCTGCACTGTTAAATGCCACTAAACATCAAAAAGCTGGCACCAATTTAAACGAATCATCATAGTGCAGTTCACAGAGCTGTATTGATTTTGACCTCCTGTTGGCCTCCAACTCTGGAAATTAAAAAAGTGAAATAAATCAGCCAGAACGCACTGCTGACTCTTAAGATGTGGTCCAGAGATACCCTCTGTCTGTTTAACTCATGTTAAAGCCCTCTTTGCCCTTGCCATGGCAATATACTGTATGTCTGTTTGACATAGTGCTGAGATGTTCATCCTGTTGGAGTAAAGAACGAGGTAATACCTTGTTTTGAATTGCAGTCCAATCATAATTCATGCTGGTACTTAACCAGCTACTGTGACTCACTTCCACCCTCATTTCCCACCCCCGGTATTAACAATCACCCTAGGTCACATTCATCTTCATCGCCATTGTTATCGGCTAAATAATAGGTAATAGGTGTGCAGCCAGAGGAAAGCGGTTCCATTACTAACCCATTTGATATCTCGACTTTTACATTTGTGGAGTGTTTGTACATGGATCTCAGTTTATCCTCTCTAGGTCAGCAGGGCAGGAAGAGTTAACAGACTTCAACGTGACTGAGATGGAGAGAAACTGCTTGGAAGCAGGTATCTGAACGTGAATGCTTGTCTTTCCCTGTGTCAGCCCTGTGATTGACTGGCAACCTGCCCAGGGTGTACCCTGCCTCTTGCCTCTTTAACATCCCAACATCCAGGACGGTGTTACGTAACAGTCATAGGTTTATCCACACCCCCTTCAACTTAAAGCTTCGCCTACAATCTACCGTTTAAGTCATGTGCTCTGTAAAGAGTCATTTTACACTTTAAAGTGACTTAGGCAAAATAATATTCCTTAATATTGTTTCGCCTAAGTTACTTTAAAGTTCACTTCTGACTGGTTAACGAAGCCCAATGAGATCCAGAGAGACAAGAAGGGAGGACAAAGACAAAGGGACTGATAACTAATACAATTATTACTAAAAAGGTGGTAGTGCCTTTACTATTACCTTATCTGATCCATGTAGCTTTTCTTCATCTATAT
>JAVQJF010112240.1:0-34362 GCA_036023855.1 Gadopsis marmoratus
ACACACACACACACACACACACACCTGCAGATAGTAGTGCCTGGGTAGGGGGGCACTGGATTCAGCCTCCTGCATTTCAATGACAACCACACATCCACAGGGATTTATCTAAATGCAAATCAGCTTCCTTCACTCAACAACACACACAGAATTTACTTTGCATGCCCCAAAATACACGATGCAGCCGGGGTACAGCCAGCCAGGCAGGCAGACAGGTGGCCCCTTCGGCTCTGCCTTCCCTTTCATCTGCGCCCTCTGGAGCGCGCTCATTTTCACCAAATTCACTTTTAATTGAGAGCTAATTTAGCTAAGCCAAATTCACACTGGAGGTAGATCGGATAGGAGCTGAAGAAGGGCAGCGAAGGGAGAAGAAGAGAGAGAGGGAGAGACGAACGCAGGAAGATTCAAGGAATGAAGAGGGAGAGCGGGATTTGGAGTGGCAGGTGACAATGAAATCAGTTGTTCATTGTCATTCTCCCTCTGGAAACAGTTTGAATGATGGGTGGAAAGAAGGAGAGGAGAAAAAAATATGGTAGAAATGTAGATGTTTAATTTGTTACCAAGTAGACTTAAAAGAGAAATATAAAACTTGTGTACTGGGAAAAAGCGCCATTGATATTTTAACTACAAGGTCTTCAACAGGGTATCCAAAACCACCTTCTTAAAGTTGTCCTACTGACAAAATGTAATGGTACCATAACGATTCCCAAAGCGCTCTTACAGTTTGGTCTCATTCACACACCGATGGCGACGTTGCTGCTATGCAAAGTGCTGGCCTCCACCGGGAGCAACTTAGGGTTCAGCGTCTTGTCCAGGGACACTTCGACATGTGGACAGGAGGAGGCGGGATCGAACCACCAACCCTGGGATTAATAGACGAACTACCTCTTGAGCCACAGCCGCCCTGTGGGGTGTGTGCAACAATGTCAATTCTTCACCTCAATGACCTTTGGTATCCTTCCCAGTGATAAAGTGGATCATAGCAATGTACATGGTGTCTATGAAGCTGCTAGGACCTGCAACCCATGATGTAAACCATGCTGTAAAGTGATCTATGCTTTAAAGGTTATCCGGGGTCTGTACGATGGGGATTCCACCTCCTTGATGCTGCCTGATGCTTTCTCCACTTCTACATAGCTGTTAATTAGCCCAGCTAAGTGCACCATTAATCGATTGCTTGTCTCTTTGCTATATCTCATAACGGTGTTGCACTCTGGCAACGCCAGGCGAAGAAATGTGAGGTTCAAGAAGTCACACTTCTGCACTGGTGAAATACTGGTGCTGGAGAGAGAGGAAGCAGCTGCTTCTCAAAGACAGGAGTGTTTGGTTTACTGATGATGGCAACTGAAAGGGAGAAAACTGCTGCAGAGTTTGACATTATTGAAATCGATTATATTAACACTCTAGACAAGTGGACAAAACCTACGACCACCTTTAATATACTTCAATAATATGGAGTTCGGGATAAGCAACATTCTGCTGTTCTGAACACTTTCAGAGAACAGAAATCCTTTATTCACTCCCAGTCCAACCAACTGCCCTTGCAAGTCCATCAGCAGAGCAAGGGAGTGAACCCACCATGAAACAAGAAAGGTAAAAACTAGCCTCGCCACTTTAAATTTGTACTCAAAATAAAAAAACTCTTTCCAGAAGTGTACCAACAAGTAACTCTGTCTGTTCCCTGAGAATGAAAAAGAAACAAATCAGACTCCTTCTCTTGTGACTGCTCTCAGAAAGCCAGTCAAGTTATTCCTACTTTTTAAGATACTATTAAAGCAAAAGTCTGTGTGAAAACACATAATATAATCAAATCTTCACCATGCTGCTTGCTAATTTCACACTGGAAAACAAACAAAATAGAGCATCCTTAAAGACATCAGCATTCCCACAATACAAAAGCTTTGTGTATGGCGATATGTCAGCTCCAGCTCAACAAGTTTGTTAAAGTTAAAGCTGTAGTATTTCAACTGTGACATCTGTTGCTGCACACCTTATATTATTTCCTGTTTGTATACGATGGTAATGTACATGAAATTATAACTTCCAACATTCCCCACATACCTTAATTAGCAACAAACGCCAAAGCATATACTGTTCACTTGCATTTTACAAAATGATATTTAGAGGTGGCATGACTCAACCATGACCCAAGTCAAGAGACAAAATTTCAATTTCATGTTCAAACAATCAGCACTTGTAAACGAGTGTAAATCACTTAATAGTAAAAAATAATTTGCTGTACAAAAAGGTTGCCAGCAGCCACATGGGCTTTATATCAGTGTCGCGCAGCTCTGAACAAAAATGTGCAATATTCAAACTTCTTTGAAAGACAACAACAAAAGTGGAGTAGCATGGCGTGCAGCTGTCAATCTCTGAAACAGAGAGGTTTTTGTGACGTCAGGACTCACTACAATAAAGGCACCAAGCCTCCAGAAATAGCCCGACAGGCCTCTTAGAAATCCGCTTCTTAGAAGGGGAAGAAAGGGCTCACATCACTCCAAAGCATTTCAACCAGCATTCCTAAGCCAGGTCGTCCTTGAAAAGATGGACAGGCTGCAGTGACACAGAGGCTTACAGGCGGCAGCAGCAGAGAGAGACAGAACAGGAGATGGATGGGAATAAAAACATCAAGACAAGTGTCAAACAAAAACAGGGACAAACTAATGTACTGTACTAAACAAGAGCGGAGGGAAGGCAGAGGACGAGCACGAGAGCCTGGAGCAGGAGACAAAAACAGAGACAAGAAAGTGTACAGGTGAGGGAATCCCGATTATAGTGTGACCTCGTTAACCCCAGAGCCTCGTTAGAGTCTCGTTACAGCAGCATTCTCCAGGCCGATCCTCTGTCACACCTTCATTAAGCCCATCGACCCACTGTGCTTATTAAACACATTCATTACCCCAAGTATTGAACTGCTGCTGCTAACACCAACCCCAAATGCATCACGGGGGAAGGGGCAGGTGACGTCTGGTGCTGGTGGAGGGGAGATAGTAGACGGGACGGGGGGGGGGTCATGCACACAACATCTATGGACGTTCATACAGACACACATCTTTCTGCCTCTTATCAATCATCACTAATGAAGTCAGTGATTAGAGCTGCTTTGGCCTCTCAATCACAAAGAGACAGAGACAACGGGAGGAGAGGGCGACCGAGAGGGAGAGCGTGAAAGGGTTTAAAGCAAGCGGAAAAAAGGCAGGTAGACTTTCTCAGTCTCCTCCTCGGCTGTTTTATGCTTCTGTCTTTTCTCCAGAACACGTGACAGAAGTGAAGCCCCGAGGAGCGCTATTTATCATGACGCATGCAAACTAGTCCACTGAGCTACAAAGGTGAGGCCTCCATCCCGGCTTCACGCTGCTGCTTTAAATGATGACATCATTTTTGCCCTTCTCAAACAAAAGGAAAACTCATCATCAGAGAGAGGGAGGGGGAGAGGAAGGGAAAGAGTGCAAAGAGATTAAGAAGAGTAAAGGCGTGAGCGAGGTGTCGGAAAGGGCCATGAATCATAGTGACGTCCCTGGCTGGGTGTCAGAAGCTGCTGCTGTCTGGAGCTGGATAAACAGAGGGTCTCTAAAGCAAAGCTCTTTAAATACTGGCCAGGTCAGAACCCGGCACTGGCCCTCAGGAGAATGGAAATGGGTGCCAAATTCTTTTCACCTAAATTAATTGAGGAAAAGTTATTGCCTATGGTGTTACCAAAGCTGTTCCAACTTGCTGCTGGCTTACAGGGGTGGACCAACTACCAAAATATAAAATTCAGAGTTGCTGTAATTGCACTTTAGTGCAAGTAGAATCACTGGTTAAAAGTTACACAAAGTCACAAAAGGCTGGTCTAGGAAACAACTGAAATTAATGTTTATTTTCATTATTTATTAATCTGCCAATTAGCTACTGCAATATCGTAGAGCACGAAGTGATGTCCAACCAACCAACCAACCAACACTCTAAAGCTCAAAAGAATTCAGTTCACAACAAGACCAAGAAAAGCAGAACATTTTCACATCTGAGAACTTAGAACCATCGAATGTTTGGCATTTTTGCTTGATAAAATACTTAAACGATTCATCGATTATCAAAAGTTCTATCTTTAAACTATCCAAATAAATTGCAAAAGAAAATGCATCTCGTATTTGCCTATGCATATTCAAATTGCTTGTTTTATAGAACAAACAAAACCCAAAGATATTCAGTTCACTATCAAAGGCATCAAAATCATCACATTTGAAAAGCTAAAACCAACAAATTGTTGGTTTTTTTCCTTATTTAAAAAAATGAATGAAACAATAAAAATTATAAAAATTGTTGCCTATTAAGTTTTGTCAGTCAACCAAAATGTTCCTTACCTCCCTCATGTAACCCTTTTTAAAACTTCACCCAACATAAGTATTCCTCTTTTACAACAAAGTTTCAGATTATAAAATCTAACAACAATGAGTTATTAGCCAGAAGGCAGGATACATTTTGCACAGCCTGCACACTGGCCACCCAGTAAAAGATGTTTCAAGTGAAAAAAGGAAAAAATTAAATGTGGGTTTCATCTCAGCTTTACCCCCCATATCTCAGACTGCAATGGAAACGGAAGTCACTGATTCAAATTAACATTCTTCAGTGCTTCTCCTGCTTCTCTTGTAGCTGCGGGCGAACGCTTGATAACGTCATGGAGATGAGTGCTGCTACAACATCTACGGTGCTAAGAGATTGTGTATTACCACTGCAAAGGCCATTCAGAGTTTCGGGCTACAGCTGAGAAAATGCGTATTTTCATTTCAATAGTATTCAAATTTTTAACATAAATTACATGCCATTCAAAAGGACATGAAAGGTGCAACCACCCACTTTACACATATATTTGCGCAGGAAAATATTAGAGCCTCAGTATCAACAGGTTATAAAGTATCATTCTTGTCCAAATTAAACTTCACTTCAAACGACTTCTTGTGAACATTCCATTTTACAACCTGGCACAGGTACATAAACCACAAAGGAAAAAAACATAGTTATGGAAATAAAAAATTTGTGATTGCTCAAATATTTATTAATATTCTCAAGTTTCTAAAAACAGTATGGGATCTTTTATGTGCAATCTAAGTACGAGGGGAACACTCAGTTTCCTCACTGCTCACCCACTTTGTCTTGCTGCTCTTATCCAGTCCTACTACACCCTCTGCAGGTGAAACCCAAGAGCCCCTGAACCGGTATGTCTGCAGCAGTACACATTTCAGGTGCCGTGTACATTTAACACTAAAGAGTGCTGATATGAGGTATGGGTGGGTGCAACTTAAAACTTAATCTACTCTGATGAATTTACCTTTGACTTGGAGACTATGCACAGAAGAATGTCACGGTGCCATTTAAAAAAGTGCAACTCGTTCTCTTTGCATAGGCCAATAAAAGGTTTGAATCTAACTTCTGCTGGTAAAAACAACTACTACTGCAACCTTCAACTCAGCAAATAGTTTAGAAAAAGTTTAGGCATTATCAGCAGACGTTTCGCTCACTAGCTGCTCTCCGCTTCTGTCCAATACAAGATATTTGACTCACGGCATAACCGTCAGTTTTGGCATTCTGTCACTGTTCAACAATAAAGAGCCAGATATAGTGGCTGTCCCACTTCTCAGTTATAATGTCATTCAACTGACTTTGTTTTCTTTCCACAAGTTTAATACTTTTAACATTTCTATGAGCCACTCAGGGAATCCATGAGCGCATCTTGCCACACCAGGGTCTTTGTCAAAAAGTAATTTCACCTGTGTTATTGATAGTCAGGGCAAAGATGCCTAATGTTGATGCTGAATCTTTTCCCGGGGTAACTAATGTTGAAAAGAAAGCATTTTAGCAAGGTGAACTATTGCTTTGGAGGCACACTTCACAGACTCACATTTCCAAAAGTGCTTTCACTTTCTTCCCTTTCTTTCTCTCCCCCTTAAAAACTTGTTTTGTTCTTGGGCAGACGGCGGAGGGAACATATCGACGACGTCTGTGTCTGAGTGCAGCCGGCTGTCCAAGTTAAAGTCAGTGCTCATTAATGCATCCGATTACTCTTCAGGCAAAGGCCAATCAGCAACCGCCCCAGACACACACACACACACAGCAGCTTTTTGGGGACACAGATCGATACGGAGGCACTTCAAAAGAGCAATGAAGAGGAGGAGCTCGGAGAGAGGAATGTGCTGTTAGCTTAGACTACATATGGAGAATGCAAGCAGAAAGCAGTGGTAATGGTGAAAATAAAAGTTATAAACAGTATAATTCACATAGTGTATTACTTAACAAACTAAACTCATGTCCTTACCCTAATGAGCCAGACAAAGTTAGGGCTGAAATTAACAATTACTTTCATTGTTAATTAATGAACCCAAGCAGGAATATTCAAATAGCTTGATTTGTCTGGCCAACAGTCAGAAACCCAAAAAAGGTCCACTTACTTGAACTCTTTGACGGTATCACATATCACGGTTTAAATCAGCAGACATGCGAGAAAGTGGAACAGTTTTTTTGCAACGAACTCTCAAACTCAAAACGGTGGCATCGAGTTTATTATCATAGAAGGCTACGAAACCAGCAAATACTGACATTGAGAAGCTGGAACCAGTGGGATTTAGACATTTTTCCTTTAAATAACAAATTACTTAGAAAAGGTGCCCTGTGGAGTTTCCTTATAAACAAACAATGTTATGTTTACATTCAGTGTTACTCACGAAAACCCATTGTGTTTATCATTGAGGTCTACCTAACCTTAAAAAACATTTTGCAGAGCCAATTTTTGAAATATTTTAAATTCTGCATTGTTTACATTCATGTGCATCCAGCATGCAAGATACAAACAAAACGGGGACCCAATTGTAAAAATATTCCTCTGTAGCGCTACTAGTGTTCAAAAACTAGGCATTCACCAAAATGGTCCTTTCACCACTGCACAACTAGATGAAGAAAATGATAATGAAGAACAACATTTTCAGAAACAGACAGTGAGGCACAAAAAGAAGAGATGGGGGACAGGAAGGGATGGAAAAATGGAAATGAACAAAAAATTGTGTTTTATAGAAAAGAAAGACTTAAAAAGCAGGAGAAGTGAAGAGAGGAAAGAAGATTTAATACCATTTATTAGGCATTCCCCCTGACACGACACCATGTACATGGACAACAGACAGTATATTCCTTTTTGACCATACCTACATATGGCTACCTCCCAAATCCACAGAGACAAAGAGCGAAAAGAGAACGAAAGACAAAAAGACAAAAGGCAGAAAACTAAAGAGACCTCTTAATGGCATGAAGTCTTGGAAATTCTGCATGGGGGCAGAGCTTTTCCTCACTCTGACAGACATAATCCAGTGCCATTAACAGTTAAACTGACTAAATACACAATACAACATCTGATATTCAACATCCTGAAGAGTCTAAACTCCTGTCTATTAAGACCAGGGGGGATTGCGGAGATCTTGAAGAGGAGATGGACAGTGTGCTGTGTGTGTGTGGCTGGTCAGAGTGGTTCTATTTATCTCTAATTACAGTCAAATACGTGAACAAAGTTTCCAGAGGAGGCTCCAGTGCAGCTGGCAGCTATTCAATTCACCCGCTGCCATGTGTGTGCCGCTTCCAATGATTTAGCTAGGCCCGAGTGTTTTAGTGTGCGAGTTGGTGTATGTCAAAAGGTCTATCCCATAATAACTGACAGATATAATTATCACTTCCTTTGTCTTTGTTCTCCCTCTAATCCGCTTAATTAAATGTGCTAATGTCAATATACAATTTAATCCGCGATTGTGATGTTTGATTGGGCCGGTGGAGCCTCGCTGTCATTCCCCCTGCCAGCAAAAACCAGACTACTGACAAGCTAGACAGACAGCCAATAAGAGCGAGAGATGAGGCCTCCTTCACTGACCGATGGCCAAAAAACACCATTCACTCTTGACAGTTCCTCTTTTCCACCGTTTCATGTTGTTCCACAGACAGACACATCCCTTCCATCCCAAATGCATAAGTGAGAGAGAAGGAAAACACGGTGAAAGCATGGGAGGGAAGCTCTGATTGTACATGCAGAGTGGTAATTACATCTTAATTGAGGGCACATGGTAATCTATGTTAGGTCATCTCCAATTCCACTTACATTTCCTCATTTTGCACTAATTAAAACTGTAAATAATCAGAGTCTGTGTGTGTGTGTGTGTGTGTGTGTGTGTGTGAGAGAGAGGGCAAGAGAGTGTGTGTAGGCAGACACAATGTCTTTGAGATGAGCCAGTGGAAGAATCTTCCCATCACATTGCAGGAAAATTACGTGCACACTCTTTGATTTTAACAAGACAGGAGAGCAGATAAAGTTTTTTAAATTTTTTATGAGAGAAAAAGAGTAGAAAAGTGCTTCTACAGCAAAAATGTTTGCAGATTGTGATGTGCATTTAATTGAAAGGAGTGTTGGAGCAAAGTTACCACCATGGAAAGATGGGTGACAAGAGCAGCTTATAGTTCGTCCACCAGTTGGTCTATGAAACTGACAGAACTCAGAGTTAAACTTTCAGGGCTGCCTCTCCACCCTACGGCAAATTGAAGTGAGATGAGGAAAAGGGGAATTTGCTATTCTCAGAGCCTTTGCCCTTCGAGGTGGTGGAAGAGAGAAGAATATGAATGGGGGGAATAGAAGAAAACACTTCAGAAGATGAAAACAAGCCTTGAAAGGCAACTGGTGCAATATAACCAACTCTGGCATAAATACTGGATGAACGCCAATAAAGAATGCAGGGTAGATGTCAAAAGGAGTGGGGCAGAGAGAGACACCAGAGTCACCTGCTTTTCAAAAAACACACTCTTAGCCCAGGGTTGTCTGTAGCCCTGGGCTGATTTGGTCCCAGGCTGACAAGCAATGAAAGAGCCAGGATCAATTTGTCAACTGTAAACAAAATTTGGAGACACGAGTCACTGCTGGAAACATCCTCAGCATTGCATTAGCAACTTTCAACTGTCATTTATTAAAATAATAACTGGTGTGCCCTTTTTAGAATTTGTCTACTTGTATAATTAAAGGAACAGTGAGACATTTCACAATTGTACAGCTCTTGCATTATAGCAGAAGACAAAACATATATTTAAAACCTTCCTAAACATGTCCTCGGTTAACTAACAAGAAGGATTTAGAATTTTTGTAATTTAAATTTGCAGGATACTGACGAGAGAACAAAACAAAAAGAAACCCAGCAACAATAGCAGGATGACTACTAATAATGTTAGTACTCATTAAATATTCCCTTAAGGCTGCACAACCTCGCTCTAACCCAATTTAACCATCTAGAGAGCTGGACATGGGCTTAACACAGAGAAAAGACCCTCTGGCATGGAACTGAAAACAGCAACCATGACAAGGAGGAGGGAAGGAAAGAAAGAAAAATATGTACAGTATGTGGGTGTGTACATGACAAAGAAAAAGTGAGTGAAAGACCACACAGAAACATCCTGTAGCAATTAAATTATTCAATTTTGGAAGAGGAGGAGAAAGGAGGGACTGTGATTGATTAGGAGAGACAGAGACAGGATCCTTGTACCACAAAAGCCAGCTGAGAGGAGAGGAGAGGCTTTCACTAAAGTGTCCCATGACTGTGCGATTTATAGCGCACTAAAAACCCGAAAAGCCCATCTCAATGCTGTTCCCTGCTGGATCAATTCATGTAAAGAACAATGGTTCAGGCAAGGCAATGGTCCCAGAAGTGTTCAACCATTCATTTCTTGCATAAACCTTTCAGAAAAGCTTTTTTCCACACTGCTTCAAAACCTTTTAGTTATGTCTATGAACAGCTGACACAGGGCAAAATTAGATCCTCAAACTATAAATGGTTGAGCCACCTTTTATTTTCTTCATATGTGATATAATATTTAGAATTATTACATTAAAGCAAACTGTCTGTATAATTTAACATCCAAGTCTAAATGAGTACCAAAGTAAAACATAAAAAAATTTAAAATCTATACGTGTTCACGCATACAACATATTCAAACTCCTTCTGAAATTGTAATTACAACCATATTCCCACAAAGCAACAAAATCACTTGCTTGGAGGAGAGAACCTTAGGTAGTCTTCTTTCAAGCTGTAAGAGAAAGAAATGGCCTCTGTGGAAAAATGTAAGTGTTTCTGGGTCGTCTTAATTCCTGGCAAACTTAATGACAATTTTAGGCCAAGCAACCAGAGTGCCTAGACATAACAATTCCCATATAAGCTCAGGCCATTTCTCTCCACCCTACTGACAGGAAGCTAAAATAACTGCAACGATCTCACGTCTGAAAAATTACCGTCTGAAATTGATACTGCAGCGCTGAAAAGTTATCGTGAGCAAAATTAATCTCTCACGTAGTGGCAATCGCTAATTTCATATACTATTAAGATGATGAAGGGGGTTTTAACAAACTGAGCTATTGTTAACAACTTAAAGCGGACCAATTCATCAAGGTCATGATCACTCATGGACTGCAAAGACATGTTAGCAGGAAAGAGTGCAAGAGCATTAGTGAGAAAAGGAAGATCTTAATAAAAGGCCGGGGTGAGAAACAGACACGCCAAATGACTATTTATGTTCTTTTTCTCTACCAGAATCCAATACTAAATGACAAACACAGTAAAAGAGGATATGTGGTTTTGATTTGGTGGAGAAATGTACAACTCAGCATTAGTATCAACAAGCTGTGGCCTACAAAAAGAAAAGAAAAAGACTGTGGCTGACAGGATGTTTTCAGAAATTGGAAACCAGTGACATCTGGTGGTGGTTTAAAGTAGTCTATCACTTACTTCTGTACCTGTTTCTATTAAAAGAAAGGGGGGGAGGGGTGTAAAGGGCAGTTCAGCTGTCTACGGTCATGCTCATGATGTATAAAACAAAATCAGCTGTGATAATGAGATCAGTAATTACCTGATTAATGCATTAGTCAGCAAACATATGTACGCACCCACATATTTGCATTCAAGCAAACATGTGGGTGGTTTTAATGTGAACCACATTACAAGGAACCACGTTACAGCAATTTCAAGATAATATTCCCCCTCATTAAACTACCAATGTACGCACTAAGGACAAGAGCAAGAAGAATAGTCACCAGTAATCTAAGAGAAAGGAATAAATCAGTATAGTAATTTAGATGCCTGGCAAACCTTCACTTATTGGAAGAAGATGCATCGGGTACAGTTCTGGGCTGTACTCGTGAATGAATTCTTAGACTCCAACACAGAAGTAACCAACAGTAAGAAATGCAGGACAGGGCCACAGTGCTCTGACAATATTCTTATAACCCTAGAATATTAGAAGTAGATGCATAGCTAAGAAGACCACCTAAGGACAAACTATATGAGATGCATGCACACTTAGTGATTTCCACTTTGCAAAACAGAGACACACAGACACTTGGGGTCGTGTACGAGCAGAAACCCTGAAGAAAGCAGGGAGATGAGACCAAAAGTGTGGGACTGACCAGTTTGTTCTCTTGCAAGTAGAGTCTCTGCAGTTTACGGCATCCTCTAGCCAAAGCCACCATGCCTTCATCTGTGATACTGTAGCACTGACCCAAGTGGATGTCCTTCAGTTCACTGCAGTGCTCTCCCAGCTGAAGGCAAAAGGCAGAAATTATTTGAGTATATGTAAGATTAAATACTGTAAATCTTCACCTGAATCATTTTATTGGGGTATTACTTCACTTTCATTTGGGAAAAAACGGTGTGTCACAGACAAGCAATGATCTTAGACATTGGAAAACGAGGCGTTGGATCTGTAGTGTCTCCATTCTGGCTCTAAACGCATACCTTTTTTAGTGCCTCATCTGTAAGTTTGTCCTGGTTGCCGACATGCACCTTCACCAGGAGAGGGCAGTGTGTAGCCAATGCTGACAGGGACATGTCACCAAGCTGCTTGCAGCGGTAAGCTGTATATTTCTGCAGGCCTGGACAGTGCGAGGCCAGAGAGGACACACCATGGTCATAGACCCCTCTGCAATCCGAGATGTTAATCTCTGTCACATTCTGCCTCCGAGAGGCTATTTTCACCAGGAGATCATCATTTACCTGTGAAACAGGGGGAAACAAGGATAGATGAAAGTCAGAACAAACAACAAAAAATGATGTTAATTATAAAGGTTGAGATCAGAAGATCAGATTTGATCCCAGAAGCAGGTCCTGTTGACAAAAACACTAAGGCATCTCCTTTTTACTCAAAACAATGAACTAAATGTCTAAAATGTGAAAAACTTTAAAAAATGTACAACTCTACTGAAACTAAAGAATAATTCCTGAAGACAACAGAGTCTCACACAAAAACTGCACAACCCTATGTGCTTACTTGTTGTAGTCCACTGAGGTCAATTTGCTTCCAGAACTGGAAGTCCAAGCAGAGGTCCCTCCAGTACTTACAAACCAGAGACGCACACAGACAGCGCTCCTTCACCGTCAAGTGGGAGAGCACCTGAAAAAAGGACAAAATACATAATGCACAAAGACAAATCCATTCAGCATACACGTTTCCAGTCTGGTACAAAGACAACAAATGCAGATGCTGTGACTCATTTGTCAAAAGAAGATGAGAACAAGCTGAGTAAACAACATGTGTCCCTGTCAATGACAAGATCTGGCTTAATATCTTAGCATCTTTCATTGTACCACACCAATGTAATAACATCAGTAAATATAAACAAAAAGTCGATTTAACCCTTTGATGAACTCTGACCTTAAGAAGGATGGAGGAAGGCAGGTGGTTGATACTTAAGTGATCAGCTGCGTCAGAACTTCTCGCCTGGCAGTCGTCATAATGATGCAGGCAGCAGGGGGACGAGTCTGAACTGTGGGGCAAATCAGCATGAAGACCCAACCCGCAGCAGCCATCAGCAAGTGAGGAGGAAGAGGAGGAGGCAGAGGAAGAAGAAGCAGAGGAGGAAGAGGGAAGTGGACAGAGGGGAAGGTGGCAGTGGCCAGATTCAGAGTTCGAGGCAGCCTCTCCTGCACCTCCTCCCACTCCTCTGTTCTCCAGCCCTCCGTCAGGGGCAGCGAAGGCGCAGCGCGGCTGCTTACAGGGGGTGCACCTCTGCACCTCTGAGCACTTCCTCTTACACACCTGCACCCAGAGACACACACAGATCAGCCAGGTGGAACCAGATCTTCAGGAAAGTCAAGGCAGATTCAGCCGTAAAAAGCATTAATTACAATTGCAGTGTGGAAGATCATTACACCGCCCACATGGTGAAACATCAAATCACAGAAGAACCCCTGACCTTGGAACCTCAATTAGAACCAAATAAAACAAGGAAAACAAGTTGCGAAGTTTGTCTTGCGACACCTGCAATTCTGTTATTACAGCTTGATAACACAGAAAGCACGCTGTGTAATGTTTAGCTTTAAAAACACGTGGACTTTGTTGCATGACGTGTTCAGAGAACTTTCATAGCCAATACATGTTTATACTTTTTTTACACACTTTTGAATATAATAAATTATCAGATTTACAGGCTAAATGTGTTTTGCATTATGTGGTAGTAGTTAACATGGCATAGTTATTGTGCCTTTGAGTGTTGTCCCGTTGAGTGTGCATGTGAGAATGAGAATGATGTGCGTTCAAGCTTTGAGCTGAACTGAGCAGAATTTTCTGGTAAGATAACTAATCAGTCTAAATCCTAAGGCTACTTATTAGCAAACTTATCAACAACTGGTATTTTTGGTGCACTACCTCCCCAGCTCCCTACCATCTCAGTATAGTCGCTGGTGCAGCCCGGCACAGCCACAGGTATGGGTACGGTCACAGACACCCCAGCGGTTCGGAACAGGGCCGGTGGTGGGATCAGTTTGGCAGGAACAGCTGATAAAAGGCTCCTCCCCTGGCCCTCCCAGATAGCAAGCTCTCGTGGAGACAACAAGAACTTGGAGCAGTCCTCAGGAGATGCGAGGGTTGCGTATCGCTCAGCGAGCTTCGAGGCAGCTGCCGCTCCGATGCCAACTCCACCCACACCAGGGACACTGATTGCAGTGATGTTGTTGTGACAGCACCCGCTGCCGTTGAAAGCGGCCTCCAAATGGTCGCTGTCGTCGTCAAGACCGCTGCTATTGCTGTGGACAATGAAGCACAGCATGCAAGGCAGCTGCAGGAAACAGTTCCTTTTCTTCTTCTTCCTGTGATGCAACTTGCGTGTCCTCTTCTTCAAGCGGTAACCATTTTTCGAGAGAAGATGGCCCATATAGATGATTCAAGAAAACTCTGGAACAAAAAAAGTCAGTTCATTAGTAAACATACTATTCAGCAATATTCTAAGGATCTTGCAAGACTGGCTGTCATTGTTGGTATCATATACCAGAGGTTTGGTACTAAAACACTGCTTTCCTCCCCCCCCCCCCAATATCTTAATTTTGAACCTTTCTTGTTGATTTAACAAAACAAGCCAAACGTCTCCAACATGGCAGTGTTTAACACTGTCTTAGCACAAGCAACCATACAAGAACTTTGCACAAATAATATTGGCAAAGTTATGACATACAGTAAGTCAGTAAATATCTATGAAAAGAAAATGTAAACAAGACTTGACTAAGTATTTTATTGACAGTTTTCAATACTCACACACACATTTACTTCCAAAAAGTACTGATGTTCAGTACCCAAAACCTGAGTAGTGTGGTGGAGAAAAAAAGAGTAGCCTCACATATTGTATAAAATAAATGTTTTGACAATTATTATATAACTATTTTCTATTGTGGCATAAGCTAATATTTTAAAGTTCATATCACTTCATAAGTAGAGACCTGCATCAACAAGTAAGGGAAACGGTCAAGTTCCTCTGCCAACAATTTGCTCTGGAACAAAAAAATAAATGTAATGTATACACAACAAATATCAGAGAATTTGTTATCACTCTCCCTTGCTATTATTGAAGCAAATTCTCTCTTTGTTTTTCCCTGTACAGAGACATTTTGCTGAGCTGGAGGGATAGTAACAAAACTGGGAATTTCTATATTAAAACTTATAAAATTCCCCCCATCACTTACATTGAAATTGTGTTAGAAAGAGATCCCTTCACAGCCAATATGGAGAGGAGCAAGTACAGCTACCAATAACTCCTTAAATACATAATGACATGTGAGTATACAGTATTATTAAGATACACCTGACAAAAGTGTGAGCATATCCTTAAAGTGTCAAGGACAATCACGGGTAGATCTACTTATATACACCGATCAGCCATAACTTTATGAACACTGAAGTGGAAGTGAAGAACATTGATTATCTTGTTACAATGGCACCAGTCAGTGGGGGGGGGGGGGGGGGTTATTAGACTGCAAGTGAACTTTCTGTCCTCAAAGTTGATGTGTTGAAGCAGGAAAAATGGGCAAGCGTATGGATGCGAGCGACTTTGACGAGGGCCAAACTGTGATGGCTAGACATCTCGAAACCTACAGCTCTTGTAGGGTGTTCTCGACCTGCTACCAAACGTGGTCCAAGGAAGGAAAACCAGTGAACCGGCGACAGGGTCATGGGCTCATTGATGCGCGTGGGGAGCGAAGGCTGGCCCGTGTGGTCCGATCCAACAGAAGAGCTTCTGTAGCTCAAACTGCTGAAAAAGTTAATGCTGGTTCTGACAGAAAAGCGTCCGAACACACAGAGCATCGCAGTTTGTTGCATATGAGGCTGCCCATGCTGTCATCATGTTATGGCTGATCGGTGTAATGTGAAAATGCCTTTAGACCAGCAGAACCAGACAGGTGCAGAGTGCCCATACAGTCATTATGTTATGTTATGGCTGATCAGTGTATATTGAAACAGCTGGGAACATAAATGATGCTGAAAATAGAGTGAAGGTAGCCAACACTGTCATCACACTAGCATCCCCATGTAGAACACATTACTAGCAGTGCACAGCGACATCGTAGCTTAGCATCACAACGAAATACTAAAAAAAAGGCCATTATGCTTTGAGTGTAAAGCGTAAACCAACAGTGTGGCACACAACAAGAAGAGTCAGCAAGCTCTTCAGCCTCTCTTCTCCCGCTGTCCAAACTATTTCGCTTGTATTATTTGTGGCGTGAATACATTGCTTGTCACAAAATCCTAATTTCGTTGCCTACGTTAGATTAAAAAAAAAAATAGCAGATATTGTTATTATCATACTGCGGTCTAGCAGGCAAAGAGCACCGAGCGAGCGAAAAGATGTAAACAGTGAACAGGTGGCCATTTGTTTAGCGCACACACACGCATAAAGCAGTCTTAACGAGACGGTTGTGTTTTGCCTGACGTCGCGACAGCTTTATGTCTACTATTTGCTCCAACTCAGCCACATATTTACACCCCAATTTAGAGGGAAAGGACACGGCTACGCTGCTAACCCAGGTCAGCTTTCTGACAGGCTAGCTTGCTCCATCGCCAGATGCTAAGTTAGCCGTGTAGACCCGACATGAAAACGTCTCTCACCACTTCACACGGTGCGCCCACGCTCCGGACGGTGCTCGCATAATACTGCTATGCTGCACGGTCCAGGTGAGCGCTGACAAGTCCCGACGGGAGAGAGAGAGACGCGGACGCGAGAAAACCTGCTACTGAACTAGCGTGCTGCTTAGCCAAACAGTGGCAGCTCTGGCTCTGCTGCTGCTGCTGCTGCTCTTGAGGACAACACTTCCGCACCGTGAAGGAAGCCGACGAGGGCGATTCGTATTTCGTCACAGCGGCCGAATGAACCTGCCTGCTGTAGGGCCTTGAACGTGTCAAATATGTCAAGGTGACATTGACTGTGTGTAAATAAATAAATACAGATATGCAGTTATTAATAATGAATGTTATTTTATTTGTAATGTGCAAACTATGTGACTTGAGGGAGAAGAGGTGTACGTATCCGTAGCCCACGTGATGATTACATTCCAAACCTAGATCTAGTCGTATTTGGCTCTAAGATAAAGACGCGCCTGCCTAGGCTAAATGTCAACCAGGAAAAGTGGCCAACTACCCCAGGGAACAAACCCCAAAAGCCCCCAGGTTCCCTGTTTGTGGTTACTAGAATAAATGCAACGTACTATTGCAATAAAATGTGAAGAAATTTAACAAGTGACATTTTCTTCTTTCTCTCTCTCTCTCTCACACACACACACACACACACACACACACACACACACACACACACACACACACACACTCACACACACACACTCACACGCACAGCATATGGGCGTGAATCTCCAGCCACCCGGGAACACGATCTCCCAAAATAGCTGTGCGACTTCGGGAAGCCTCAGTGAGGAAAAATGGCCGAAGAGGTTTCACCGATAACTCGACAAGTAACCAAAGAAGGTCGGAACAGTGGGATCCATTACGTCGATATTCGCCTCGAAGACGTCGAAGACTGTTTGATTTACGACCGGCACGGAGTCTCTGCTCCGTTCAAGAATTTATATCAAGACAGGAAATCGGTCATAATTTTCTTGCGGGTAGGGGAAAAAACTTTGCTTGGCTTAATGATCGCAGGCTGTCCTGCCTGGAGATGCAGTCGTAAAGTCACGAGAGGCTCCAGTTAAGTAGATTGGTTCTTGTGAAGGCATCAGAGTAGGCAACAGGTGAGCTTCCTTCAGCCTTGCTGGACAGATGCCCCAACAGCTTCCCATGCTAAGATGGAAATGGAAGAATGGAAAGATCATGTCCATAGGTGAAGACAGGGGGCTAAACAAGATGAGAGTTTGAGAAAGGGGCGTAATGGCTCAAATTAATGTAGCCTGTTAACGTATTATATGCTGTGTGTCCCTGCAGAATTTCTTGTGCTACAGCTGTAAAGAATATGTGGATGATTTGAGCAAAATACCCAGAGAAGCACTGCAGGTACGTCCTGATCCACGACCACGAACAAGGCAAGGCAAGCCCCACAAGTAGCATAGTTGCACATTTGCAGTCGTGGCATGTAACTACGTAGATTCGAGGTATTTCTGCTTTGCTTTGCTTTTTTTATTATGCAATTTTTTACCCCCCCCCAAGCTTTAGCTAGTAGTTGTACTTTTCCTTTTGATAATTTAAGTACATTTAGCTGATAGTACTTTCATGCTTTTACTTAAGTAAGGTTTTGAATGCATGACGTTTTATGTGTGTTGTTGCAGGATGCTGACATTAGACTGGTTGTGATTGGTCAGTCTGCTCATCATCATATAGAGGTAATTAATGTGCTTCTTATGCATATAATTTGAAGTCTCCCACAGCCGTTCCTATGATGCTGATGTAGTTCTCAATCTGGTCTAGCCATTCTGCTCACTGACGGGGTATCCCCATGAAATATATGTGGACCCGCAGAGGTGCATTTATCAAAAGCTTGGTATGAAGAGAGAGGAAACATTTACAGACTCAGGTAATGCTATAACAGTATGAGGGCATAAATACAGCATATTGTGAGATGGTAAGAATGAATTCTGTGTGTGTATGTTTATGTGCTTAGCCCACCCTAGTCCCCATGTGAAGTCTGGAATGTTTATGGGACAGATGAAGAGTATATGGAGGGCCATGACCAGCCCCGCGTTTGACTTCCAGGGTGACCTATATCAGCAAGGTGGAGCCATCATTGCAGGACCAGGTAAGCTTTCCAGTCTCTCTATTTCCTTGTATGCCATTATGCTCCATCTTAATTTCTCTCTCTGCCTTCATTGCATTTACATCTTTCGCTCTATTTTTCTCTCTGTAGGCTCTCAAGTTCATTTTTCCCATTTTGACACGAACCGCCTGGACCACATGTCCATTAACTGGCTGCTGCAGCTCGCCGGAGCTCAACAGACTCTGGATTTCAGCAACAAGCCAAAGATCATCCATGTGTAGCCAGCCAGTTGGCTGCCTGCAAGAGTGTGCTTTGCCCCTCATTACTGTTATTTTCACATATGCAAGGATGTACACAAGTGGCTAGTTTAGATGTTACAGCACCATTGTGCACTGAAAAGTACAGTGTGTGTTGAGTGTGAAAGTTCTTTCTTGACCTTGGAAAAAGAAAATCTTAACTATGAATGCATTACTGTTATTGTCAAATTAGATGTTGTACATGTTCCACATTTTCTATCGGTTATACTATTATGTCTAATGTTGTGTAATTATGTTCCCATATTTGTAGTACGATGTTTGTGTGGTTAAGATTTAAGAAACACTTAATAACAACTGGTGCACTAATGTTAGTAACTCGCTTCATCAGTCTTTATTAAAACCCACTTTCCACAGTGTTTCTTGTACTGTAAATGATGTCGACTTGCTATTTCTTGGCTGCATGCGTCTTGTGTCGTGCCACCCACATGCACCGTAATGGGACCTATTCTGCACCCAGGACTACATCCCCAACATGCTATCTATATACAGCTGCTGCAGCTGAGCAGTGGAAGGTGGTTCACTGGACATCTAGTCCCGAGACGTCACATGCAGGGGATTCAGAAAGCAGAAACCTGCCCCTGCTCGCACACGTCACCACCGCCAGAGAGAGAGGGAGAGAGAGAGAGAGAGAGAGAGAGAGGCAGCAGCTGGATCTCGGCTGACACACCGACGACACGCATACGCAGACAGCGATCGTCAGCAGGCCGGGAGCAGGACATGCCATAATAACGCAGCAGCGGGTCCGTTGCAGCGGCTCAGGAATGTCCCCCGTGCAGCCCTGAGGAGAACATGAAGCGCAAGAGCGAGAGGAGGCGAGCCGAGTCGAGGAAGAAGCGCTGTGCAGCTCGCAGCGGCTCAGAGGCGGCGCCGAACTCTGACATGTACATCGCGATAACAGGTAAGAGGGTCTGCACAATGAACCCTGTCAACTTTAAGCCCGGTTTGCCGATATGCGGAGAGCGCGCACTGCGCATGCACAGCACTGCGCTCCAACGCGGCCGGGCGGTGTGTGCGGGGAAAGGCTTTGATTTCTTTTCTTCTTTTTTTTTTCCTTCCTCCAGCTTTTGACCTAATATGGCGCCACCGTCTGTCCCCTTTTATCGCGAATGCGTTGGTTTACCACAGCGGTCTGCGCACAAAAGACACAGTAATTAGCAGTTCAGCTTTGCAGTGCTATTTGTTTTAGAGCAAGGAATTACACCAGAACTTCGCTTTGTCTGCACCAGCGTGTCTTCATGCACCTTATGTGAGATATATACGCGCATATAGGGATGGAGTGGTGTATTAATGCCATAGGTATCATAGTCGGCCCACTGTCAGTCTCGTCCAGCGGTAATTTTCATACATTTTAACGACGTGTTCCTGGTTCTTGTAAGTCCTTGCGCAGCTCAAATCTGGGAGAGGGCGGTGCGTCGAAGTGGCAATCACGAATCTGACTGGCTGCGGGATCGTCCTAGCAACCGCTTGGGCAACGTTCCAGGAGCCTATCATGTGTCTTATGTGGAGAACTTTAAACTGAAAGGGGCGGAGCAAGGCCTTACTGACGGGCCCTCTCTCCACTCATGCTGCGCCGTGCATCCCTTTCAGCCAATAGCGTCCCGCGGATCGCACTAGGGGAGGAGTCAGGCGGAGCTCATTTTTGTTTTTTAGCAGAGTGCGCACTTGCACGCTGAACCTCACCTCCCCTCTGCGACGGGTAACTTACGGCTGAACCGCGTCAAATAAACCAAACGCTTTTCTTTTTGGAGAAGCGTCGGAGTTTCACGTCATCGCTTTGATCTTACTTTGTTGGGGTTTTTTTTTTCCCGTTTTTGTTTTTCCTTAAACTTCGCACAATATCACTTTTCCGTTCGACTCGGTCCTCGTGAAGAGGATCAGCCTCGTACGGTTCTCTGCGAAGCGTCATGTTCCGCAGCGGGGCCAAGATGCCTGCGGACGATGTCTCGTCGAAGTGTGTCGAGTTTGTCACGGGTAAGTTGCTAGAAAGTGCGTAACATTAGCAGTTGCAGAGCAGCAGATTTTGGGGGCTAGTGAGAGACGGCAGAAGTGTTCGTGCATGACAAAAGCGAAGTGACCGCCTCTTTATTTCCCCCCCCCTCCTCCTCCTCCTCCTCCTCCTCCTCCTCCCTCCATCTTCCTCCTTCAGATCAGCTGTATTTCGCCGTACTGAAGCAGAAGATCAAGAGCACAGCCGAACGACACTGTTTCTGCATAGACGAGGAGCTGGCATACGAGAAGTAAGTTATCAGCCCCCCCTTTGCATTTTGAACAGGCTTGCTGTTTACTGCCTTGTTTATGTGCGTTTCCATTTGCCATCGCACCTTTTCGGGTGCAATGAAAGGCACTTTATGCCTAACACTTTGTGATCGTTGCAGTCATCTAAAAGATGTGTGTGTGTGTGTATATATATATATAAATGTGTGTATTCTCGACCATCATTCCCATCTTAAGCTATTTTCTTTGTTGTTTTTTTTCTTTTTTACCATTAAGTGTTTTGTAGCTCAAACGCCGCATCACTAATGCGACGAAAGACCAAACCAAATGAGTGCGCCGCAATAAGCAGCAACATTAAAAGTGGAGGGGCATTAAAGCAAATGCAAACACCTTGCCACAGTCAAAGCTGCACGTTCAGCGCTCGTAGCAGAGGCTGTTGTTGGACTGGCCCCAGCAGAGGACACGGCTGACCTGTCGCAGCCATTTCTGTGCCAGTTGTACAAAAAAAAAAGGCAACTTGTTTTTGCAGCTTTTTGTCCTGCTCTGACTGTAGTAGCACTTCAGCATCAAATGCTTCCAAACATAACCTTTACTCTGTCAGTGCTTTGCTGTTTCGGGCTGAGGTAGCTGATTCTATCTAGTGAAAACCTCCCCAGAGACCACTGCTGGTTGCATAAATAGCCACAATGACACACTGTTCATCTTTCCTTCTCGCTCCCTCTCTCTCAGCTTCTATGCGGACTTCGGCCCCCTTAACCTGGCCATGTTTTATCGCTTCTGTTGCAAGCTGACAAAGAAGCTCAAGGTAAAGTCAACTGCTGCTCTTAATTACTCTTCCCTGCAGAGAGAGAGAGAGAGAGAGAGAGAACGGGGCGCAAAAACCCAGGTCAATCAATATCTGTTTATACTTGCAGTAGGTAGGCAAAATAGAGCTCTAGCTTTTTGCATGACAATTTACAACATGTCAACTTTTTACAGTTGAATTTATGTCCCAAATATCCCTGGCTTGTGTCATCTTGTCTTTGTTGAGCCAGTTTGTCTGTATGTGGCTCGTGACGTCATCTTCGAGGCGGTTGGCCACAGACTTATGTAGCCACACTCCACCTCTAGAACAGAATTGTCGTCTTTTTTTATTTAAGCTGACAAAACCCCCACCACCTATGCAATAACTTTGTAATGACGTCATTAGTTCCTTTTTTAATCTATGTAAAATCCCTCCATGACGAATTTATATTTATGTCTAGCCACTGTAGGCTACTGCAATGTACGTTTAATATTATATAACTGAGTCAAATAAATAAATATGGTGTCACATGTCAGTTCACACGGTTGCTATTAATGTCTTTGCACAGTCCATTACGCTGTCAAGGAAGAAGATCATATTTTACACATGTGGAGATCCGAAGAAACAAGTCAACGCTGCCTACCTGATCGGCTCTTATGGCGTAAGTGGCGTACAAACGCATGTACAGCTTGCAACACAAGAGGCACTTGCTGATTGGATGTTTGTATTTAAAGGTAATGAATCTAAACATGATGCCAGAGGACGCCTACAGTCTGTTGGTGTCGAGGAATTCAACCTACATTCCATTCAGGTAACAATTCACTATTACCGTATATGTTTTTTTGGGGTTCTTATTCAAGCATCTAAGAATGGCTGGAGAATATATGGTTTCAGTATCGATATTGTCATTTACAGTAGTCACATAGCATATTTTTCTTTTTGAAGACCAACCTCAAAGATAAACAGTCAAGTTCATCTGTTAAAAAACATAATTTATTTTGGGATGCAGACTGCCCAGCATACTTATCTTAAAGATAAGCAAACAAACATCACATATGGACTTTTTTTTTGTCTAGAGGACCAGAGAAACCTTTTAAGAGGAATCTTTTGTTAACGATTGCTGCATCTTTTTGGGGAAACTATTTGGAGTGTAAAAATGATGTAGACCACAAACTGCCTCTATATATCATCAAATTGTATAACGTTTAAAATATTGCAGAGAATTTGATCAGAAACTACTGTTTAGAATTAACTGCAACAGACGAAAAGGTTCCAAGATCACCAGACCTTGAAGCCTCAAGGGCCCGTGTGCCCAATTAGTGTCACTCTGACTATAAAATGGTGAAGTGTTAAGATACAAAACAAGACATTAGGAGACGGGGAGATGGAGATCAGTAGAGTAGGATATGTGGGGTAGCAGTTTGTGTCCTTGCCAGACAAATACTTTAAGGGAAATAAAGATTTAGTATGTTATGCTGATAAAGACTGTCAGTGTATTTCATTTTTCAGAGATGCTTCGTTTGGAACCTGCATGTACAATCTGAACATCCTCGATTGCCTTCGTGCTGTTCACAAGGTATGTCATTTTAAGATTTATTTATTTTTCTTTGTTGCTGTGTCATGCTCCTAATGAAATGAACTCCTTCTCAACCATCCAACAGGCTCTGCAGTACGGCTGGCTCGACTTCTCCAACTTCGACGTGGAAGAATATGAGCACTATGAGAGAGCAGAAAATGGGGACTTGAACTGGATAATTCCTGGAAAGTTCCTCGCATTCAGTGGGCCTCATCCGAAAAGCAAAATAGAGAATGGTAAGTGAATGCGCCTTACGTTTTTAATGTTCCTTAAAAGCTATGTCTGACCTAATTTTAACACCTCCTGAACTCAGAAGAATGTTTTTTTTTCTCTTACCTCAGGGTACCCGTTGCACGCTCCTGAGGCCTACATACCATACTTTAGGAATCATAACATCACCACTGTCATCAGACTTAACAAGAAGATGTATGATGCCAGGCGTTTCACAGAGTCTGGCTTTGAGCATCAAGACCTGTTCTTTGTGGATGGGAGTACACCAAATGACTCCATTGTCAGGAAGTTCCTCAACATCTGTGAGAACGCAGAAGGAGCCATTGCTGTCCACTGCAAAGGTAAGATTTGTAACCCACGTTCACACTGCAACAAACATTCACGGGTCAAACGTTTCTGGCTCATTGTGGTTAGTGCAAGACACTTGTGCCAAGGCTTGTAGCTAGCTGTATGTAGCACAATTTAACACCATACCACTTTCATTTTTACTTTTAGCTGGTCTGGGAAGGACTGGCACCCTGATTGGTTGCTATATGATGAAGCATTACCGCCTGACTGCTGCAGAGGCCATTGCCTGGATACGGATCTGCCGACCAGGGTCTGTCATTGGGCCTCAGCAGAACTTTGTTGAAGAGTAGGTGTTCACTGAAGCAGGATTTTCAAAATGTCACAGATGTCAAATCTAAGGTATATCTCAATAATCTTAAACAGCCACTAAATCAGTAACAACCAGGGTTGAGCAACGGGAAGTGACATCCTTGAGTATCATTAGTCAGAAACTCAGCTAATGTGCTTCATCAGGACTGCGTGGGTGTGGTGTGATCAGATTTAATTGACAATGCTGGCAGTATAAACCATGCCATTCCTGTTTACACATTTAAATTCAAATGTTGCTTAACTCTTGATTCGTGCACAGAAATATGTGATCACATTTTCCCAAGAGCCCCACCCACTTCAAACCGGTGAGGTGAAATGCAAGGACGACAAAACGGAAATCTCTTCTGTGAAATAATCAAAATTGTTAATTTTGGCTGAAAAGTTTGTGGTTTTCAAGGAAAATGAGTTTATTTTGTAAATCAGGAAGCAGAACAGTCTGTGGGCAGAGGGAGATGTTTTCCGGGAGAAGATTCTGAACGAACGCGAGAATGGCAAGATGGCTGTAACCAGGATCCTGTCTGGAGTGGATGACATAACCATCAATGGGAACAACAAGAACAGGGCATCCAAGAAAGAAGAAATGGACCTGGTGAGTTTTGAAATGGCGCTCTTGCCGCGCTTTCAGGTACAGAATTTGCCGCATTGTTCTGGAAAGAGCTTCCGTCAGCAGAAGAAAATCTCCACGCACCACTTTGTCTGCTCATTGCTTCTTGTTTATTTTAACAGTACAATGATGAAGAGGAGAGAAATGGCCTCACACAGGGGGATAAACTGCGAGCCCTGAAGAGCAAGAGGCAGGCCAGATCGTCCTCAGGTTCACTATCGTAAGTAGAAAGGCAGCCTGCAAGTCTCATCGCGCCCCACGCTGACGCGTTGTACCGTAAAATGAGCAATGCCTCTTCTTGTCCGTCTCTCGGATCATTGAACATTATACAGTTTTGTTTTTCAAAGCAACTTATGATTTGAAAAATGTGGATTTCATAATGATCAGGAAGTGACCTCGTAGGAATTGTTTGGTTACATTTATCATTTATTTCAATGAGCTTTCTCCTTTTTCTCAGTGTTTATTCACGATAGTCAGGATTTAGGCATGGCTAATCTGTTAGGGCTGCTCTCCTTACCCATACCATGGCAATTTCACCCTAATATCATAATTGATCTTTGAGTTAAGGAACCATGCAGTATCCCTGTTATAATTCAATAACTCTGTTTCTGTGTCCTCTTCTGGTTCTCCTGATTAAATGTCATCACATGCAGACCAAGTGTAATATAAGTAATCTATCATCAACGAGTGATGAGAATGAATGATAAGTCAAGGAAGTAGTGGCTGGATTGGCGTTATCTGATGCACAATCTTCCAGAAAAACCTTTTTGTTGAGGGCTGGATTTAAAAAGGCACAAAAGATGTGGAAGTTAAAGATATAACGTAGGAATTTGTTTTACTGCAGGGTTGGTAATCTGTAAATCCTTCAGTCAAAATCATAAAAATAAATCTTAGAGTTGAAAAGACTGGTCACTACCATGTCACAATGTTATTGAGGTAATTGGGCCACTCATGTAGTCAATACACTGCACAATAGATAAACTTAATGGTTAGATAACACATTATCATTAGCTTTTTTTTTTTTTTTTTTAATTGGTACTGGTGCAAGACATTTAAATTGTTGAGTACGATGTCCATAGCACCCCAAACAAAGCTCTGCATTTTGTTTTCTCTAAAATAATTTAGTCAGCATTGTATAGATAAACTAACAGAAAATAATTAAAGGTGGTGCATTAGACTTAAATGTTAAACAAAAACAGACATTCATCATTTTGCAGTAGGGAACAGGAGTAGCTGTGGTGTCCAATTCTGGACTATGAATAAAGGCAGGAGAATGTTAGATGTCAGGCCGTCGGGTGGCAACTCGGACCTGATACTTTTATGATGCTGAACACCTGACATGGGAGCATGTAAACCAATAGTTAAACATAAAAAAAACCCCCACATCTTTTATTTCTTGAACCACAAATAAAACTCCAAAAAGTAGTTGCCAGTAACTCAACTGTGACATGGTGTTGCAAACATGGTAATTTCACAGCTCTCCAGCTAAGCAGCCCTGTTTGGTGTTCCCCATCTAAATTAAGTCCACAACATTTGTGCCCGTGTAAGTCGAGCCGTGGACCGTCGGGTGTTAGTATGGCCGAGGATGGCTGACCGGCCTCTGCCAATGTACCCATGTGGCTTTGGCTTTTGTTGTCCCATGTCAGGCAGGTGGTAGTGTTCTGCTGCAGCCTCATGGGTATGGCGTGGCCGGTGTGTTGCCTGCCATTCAAAAGATAGCAGGGACAGGAAAAACTGAGAGAGGATGTGAGGTTTTGTATGATGGAGGTAAGTGCATGTCACTTCCTTTATAGCTGACATCCTCTTCCTGTAGAAATGGTTGCTATGCCAGTGAATGGTATGGCTATGGTGTGAAGTGGATATGCACTTCGTGGATGCAATACATTTCCACGCCTTTCATTATCTGCCTCTCATGGACGCACGGAGCTGTTCTGCTTTGATATCGAGGCTGATCTGAGATATCCTCTTAGTTACAGTGAAGCTGTCAAGTTGAGCCTGCTGTACTTGTTAACAACAACAATTATTCAACTAATCACGGTTTTACATAAGATCTGGATTAGTTGAATGAAATGTTTTAGTGTTTGGCTTGCGCTACTGACTTGGAACAAGAAAACACGTTAGTAAGGGAAACTTTGTTCTGATCTGCAGTAGGTGTTTCCTTATTGTTTGGTAAAGTAGCTAACTTGCCCGCTCAACCTACCTGCTGTAGGTGTTTTTGGAAATTGCAAATCTTTGACTGTGGTGTTTTTATGAAGTTAATTAGTGGTTTTAAATGGTGTTGCTGGAATGGTACATTTCTCCTGATCCTCACTCTAATAGAAAGGATTATAAAACATCATATGTGAGCTTCTGAGTAGGTAGTGGGATGAAAATGAGTTCTCAGGAGGGGAGTCGAGGCAGAAGGGAGATTTGCTTGCACTTGAGGCCACATACCTTATCAGTGTATGCATTGCTACACAAACATCTAACTTCCAGCTGAACTTCACCATCTGGCTCCACTGTTTGTTTAATTGTGTAATCCTGAAGTGCACGTTGAATACCAGTGACCATTGATTATATGAAAATGTTTCTTCCAGCCTTCCATGCATGGCAGCAGGCATGAAACCCTTGGACATGCACGCATGGACATGCCTTTATGTTTGATCTGTGTTTGTGTCTAACATGTAATTAATGTTGGGCCAGGTTCACTGTCCGTTTCCTGTGGTTTCCCCATTGTTTTTGTGACTGGATCAGTGTGCATATACCATTTGGGCTTTGTTTACTCCTTCAGGTTTCTGTCTCTGCAAGCTTCTTTTTCAATGCTCCGTTGTCGTGGAGCAACATTTGATAATGGATTCTTAAATATTTGTAGGATTTTACTAGTTTAAGATGTTTTTATGAACAAAGTATTAGAGCTCTACCAACATATATCGGCAACCTGGTATCAATTACTATTTGCTCATCACAGATACAGCTATTGATGTAAATTTTGGGAGAATTTGCAGTCCATACATGTTTTTTATGAGCTTTATGTTCATCTTTGACCCTTGCTTTTTTGAGTATATACAATATTAATTTGTTTGTTTCAAAATAATTGATTTAACTTTCAGTCAAGTTTACTTCTGAAAATTTAATATCCTCTTCTATCTAGTGTAAAATAACCTGCAACACTACACATTATATATTTGTCATAAACTTGAACTAAATTATCATCATTGCCAAGGAAGTTTACGTTTCTGTGTAAAAATGGATTACCAGCCAATATTCTCGGCTTATTTGAACTCTCTACTTAAAAAAAAAAAAATCAGTCGGGTTCTAAATGTATAGAAAACTGCTAACGCATCAAAGCAAGTAAAGAACAAAAACCTGCTGACTGGCACGGTTGGATGCAAGGCTCTTTGAAAGGTATTTCATCTAATCCAGTCCCAGTGGAAAAGCAGAACATCAGAGGCTTTGTGTCCTGCCTGGACGTCTCTTGTCTCTCCTTCCTTTTTTTCCCCCCTTTTTTTCCGTTTGCTCTTGTTGTTGGATTTGTCCTCCTTTCAGATGGCTGGTAGCCATGCTGCTGTCCTCCCTGTGTAGCCTTGCCCTGTGGTGGATTGTGTATGGCTTCCCTTCTTCCATCCTGCATTTCTGTATAGACGGGTTAGGATTTCAATGAGTTCTACCGCCCGTCAGCCCCCAAAAAACCTGTCCTGCCCCCCCTTCTGGAGCTCTAACTCAGAATACTGTAAGTGAGCCCCCAGTCTCTATTTTTTTTTTTTTTTTAATTCCCAACCCAAATCAGAAATTTGTTAAAAATCATCCTCTCGTTACTTTATTCTTTATGTAAGCACAGTAGACTTAAAGCTGATAAGCAGAGCCAGTTTTTTTTAAACATTTTCTGTAAATGATGGTTTTGACCTTCTGTTCCCATCATCCTATCGTCTTTAAACAGCTTTGTTGGTAATTGTGTTGACTGCGGTGCCAACTGTTAAAATTTAAACCTGCCACACAGTTACTCCTTCTTGATTTAAAATGAAACTTTGTGAAAAGGCAAATCAAGTCCCTCTGATGTTTAGTGCCACCTGCTGGCTTTTTCTGGTATTTACTTGGCTTTACTAATTCTACCTGGCTGCTGAAGCTGCAATAATGATCTGTGCACAAGTCTAACGCTGCCAGATTTTGAAAGACCTTCTTGCTCATCTCCATAGTCTTTTCCTCCTCTGCCTCCACTCTGCCCTGTCACCTTTCTGTCAGATCTCTCAATATGTCAAGTTTATATCGCATTTTATTTACTGTCGTGTTACTTGTTTTCACAGACAAGAAGAGAATAAGATTCACACCAGGTCGTCATCACAGTCCCTAAGGTAAAGTTTGCAGTGTACGCACAACATGCATTCCTACACTGACCTAAAACATGGCTGACACTAATAAACGATTTTGTCTCCTCTGCAGCACAGTCATCTTGCAGGCCAGTGTTCAGGGCTGTAAGACCAGCGTCAACCCCATGGCTCTTTCTGATCACTCAGACAGCAGGAAGAGGACCAGAACCTCGCTGCCAGCTAATGGAGTAGGAGGAAGGTCAGTGGCTGGATTTGACATTTACTTAGTGATTGTCCAGATGCAAATAAAATGGAGAGACTGGCTTAACTTGGCTCCTATTCCATGTCTATGAAATCGGTAACAGCGCTGATTGAAAGCCGGAAAATATACCTTGATCCTTCTTGCTAGATTAATGACTGTTCTAAGAAAACTACATGTTCAAATCTAGAATTTACAAAATTGTAAAAAGATTTCACTACTAACAATGACGTAAGATTATTTCTCACATCTGATCCACTTGCTGTTAAATGTGGATCCAAGTGATTACATTAAATACAAAGTTCTGTATACAACAATTACATTATTTTGACAAGATAATTTTAACTCAAGATCCACTTATTAGATTTATCCTCGAAATATCAGCTGTAATGAAAAATATTTGTAATGAAACGATCCCGTCATATTTGTTTTTCTCCTGACATTTATTGTAGTAATTTAGATGTGAAGATAAAGGCTGTGAGCATCTGTACATTTTCTGGTTTAGGTATCTTGAAAGTGCTTGAATTGTACTCTTAAAAAGGTGTACGAAGCCTGAAACAGGGGGTTGTATAAAGGAGGGAGAGTGTAAAATAACGTTATCAATAACTCCTGTTTCTGTTCAACAACTGAGTCGACTCCATTTGCTAAAGAAAGAAAACCTCCAGAAAAAGTTATTAAGCTGACCTTGAGCTAAGATTATTTTGTCCAATTAATGGAATTGTATACCAATTATTAAGCCCTTAATTTGGACGTGTTTTCGCTTCTTTAAATATTACACATTTTCAATTTATTGCCAGGACTGTGTTGCCTTGATGCAATGTCTAAAACATTTAATTCTGTCTTGATATGTTTCATGTGACATTAACACACAGTTGATAAAAGCAACCAAGAGGCTATAGCCACTTATAGCCATCCTTGTGGAGGAAATTAACAGCTTCCCTTCTCTCTGCCAGCTCCCTGTGCCACACCAGACTGGTCAGGTCCCTAGGCAACTTGCATGTAGTGGCTGGCGACAGAGACCCAATGTGTTGTGAGCCATGTGGCAGCCATAGAGAAGCAGCCAGTGCCACAGCCAACACAGGCACTCTCATCAACTTAAACATGGCACAGATCAACCTGCAGGCAAGCTCCCTCAGACCCACTCTGAGCCATATGGAGACTCGGGCTGCATTTGCACACAAACAGAAACTCATTTTTTACTAATCAGTTGTCTATGAAGAGATGTTCTCTGTGCTGTCCAGACAGGGAAAGCCATATTTACATGGTTTCTCCTCAGCTTTGGCAGGGATGATCGGATCATTATCATTGTTGCCCGTGTAAATCCAGCCAAAATCCAACGGCTCAGTGTTCTTCCTTTCTCCTTTTAATGCTCAAGGCAGTGGTTGTATCATAATCACTTAATGTACTTAGGCTGGGATGCATCAACAAGGATTAAAGGTTCAAACTAAATCGAATTCAAAAACACATTCTTTCAGTCTGTTTTATGTAGTTAGGCATTCGCAAGAATTTCAACCTCACTTTTAACCATTTCGAGCCGACAGTGTCATTGAAGAAAGATGAGAATCAGACTCAACATGTCCCGTTAACTTAAATGCTCAAGTTCTTTTACAGAAGAGAAATTACTTTTCCTGCTAAATCATGGAAGCTTTTAACAAAGTCTCCAAGTTAGTTTGTCCCCACATAAGAGTGGTGACCCAAAACGTTAGTTCAAATGTAAGAGAAGTCAGTTTTTATATTTATTGCTACTTTCCAGCTTAATACTTTAGTTCTTAGCTTTCTTCTTACTATGATTACATCTACATCGTCCCAATATAGTTAACTAAACTGGTTGTTTGTAATCTCAAAATAAACCACGATGGTGCAACCCAGCCACAGTTGTACTAACATTGCTGATTGAAGAAGTTTAGATGACGCTATATTATGTATAGCCTGACATTGTCCAGGACTAACATTCAGTAAATCTGACCCTGCTTATGCACCACCAACAAGTTGCCAAATCAGACTCAACACGTCTCGGTCTCCCTGCTGCTTCTTTCAATGGCTTTCCTGCATGTTCTCTAAGAACAAGGGGTTTGAGTATGACTGGCTATAGCTTCTCTGGACTCTGCTGCTCACTGTGTCTTCTGCCTCTGGTCTGGTACTGCCGCTCTTTAACCACGTCCGACTTCTTTACTGGTGCTAAACTGTAATGTTTTAGTTGTTCCTTCTTTTACACGCAACAGACGCACTGTCTCCAGAGGACGTAAAGCTCGCAGCTCTTTGCAATCAATTCGATTTTCCAGACTATGGTATCTATCCTCTTCACTGTATTTTAAACTCTTTCACATGTCATTTGAGTTATCTGCTAGTAAACATTGATTACATAAATGGAAAGAAATCTCAACAGACCAATTGTATCGTACAATGTAATTCAATGAAGTCTGTCCGTCTATTAATGCTGACTTTGTTTTCTTTATAGTCACTCCATACCCAAAGCTAGAGCTCCTCTACTTCGGTGAACCTGCGGATCTGGAAACCCTGAGGAAACCCAACGTCTATACAGCTGTACCATTTCAATAGATTTAAGTTTGAGAAAACAGTTGGAACAAACTTTAACCAATGTGATGTGACATGTAAATCATTTATAGAGTGAGTTAACTGTGAGGCACTTTGGTTTTTATATTTTTAACACGACATCATGACAAACTATTTTAATCATGGCCTGGTTGTTCCTATGAATTGAAGCACGCAGTAGATTCAACCACAACTAACAAGACTGGCATGTGAATATGTAAATCCAAGACCTTTCCTCCAAAATGAACACTGTGCAGCACATTATAGGAACTGACTATTCAGTTTGGAACATTTAAGAGGATTTGGCCAGGGGTTTGGAATAAAACCCTTAATTTGGTACTCCATGGCACAATGGAGTTTGCCTTAAAAGTAGTTTAAAGATTTAGTCTATTGGCAAGAATTCCATCAACATAAAGCACTGTGCACATTTGTACCTCCATTCTCAATATCCTTTTAATTTGATTTCCTTGTGAAGTATTTCAGCTACTGTATTTCAAGACTGTAAATATGTCAACATTTGATATACTCAGTTTGTATTTTTTAAATATTTTGTACTATGTTTGAATCATGCTATGAAATTAGTAAGAGATCCTAATAGGGCCATGCCCAACTCATGTTCATAATCCACTCGACATTTGCTTGACGCACCTAGAATCAGACTTTTTAAATAAACCATACTCCCAAGTATTGTCTCTGGCTGTTAGTCCTTGCACCGTATGTTTGATATACCAAGATGAATACCGTTACATTATGCAAAGACACAGGTCCACACGCTCCCAACATAAATTTGCAGAAGCATTTATTCTCCAGGAGTCAAATGCTGAACAGTGCCTTCGGTGCAATAGAACAAAATAAACCAAGTACAATAAAACCCCAAGCAAGTGTGAAGTGCAACCATTATTCCTGACAGAAGGTAATTGAAGACTAGTGAATTCAGTTATCTTCCTGCTGATAGTGCTGGGAAGTCTTCTGGGTCATCTGGGTTAGGAGCCAGCTCATCCTCCTGTTGGAAGGAGAGACCGAACACGTAATATGTTGTACACCCCCCCAAAAGATCGGTTTCTAATTTTGTTGATTGAGTTGAGTACATACCTTCTCCAAAATGGGTTTGGCTCTCTCTGGGCGACTAGTCGGACCACCTCGTGCTCCCCTTCCCCGACCCCCACGACTGGGACGTCCAAGACTCCCGAAATTGATGTCCAGAAGAGAGGTGATGTCATTCACAGACCTGCGGAGGAAGTTGCCATCATCCTCAATGTCCTCCACGGTCCCCTTGAGGTTCTGAATATTGGAAGAAAATGCTAAATATAGTCCGATAGACAGTTACAGCATCTCAATTAGCCGCCGTCTAAATTCAGGCTAAGATGAAAGCTTTGCAGAAGTCCGGTCTGAAATTTTGTCGTCATTGTTTATAGATCATTGTGACACAAGTGTCTGTCACAGTACAGAAAACCTCAGCTTGATTCACCCTTTGCATGGTTTACACATTCCTGAAGGACTTGTGTCTGTATGTTGGTGAGAAACATCACTGCATGATTAAGTAATCTGCAAGTGAGCTCTTAATACCAAATCACAGCTCTTTCATTTTCTTGTTAACAGATTCCAGACAAAGTGCTTTACAGTCTCACCTCCAGGTGCTTTGACTGGTGGATGACCTTGGCTTTAGAGGGAATCTTGTTCTCGGTTTTGCGGATGTTAAACTCAGCTTTGGGACGACTCATCTCCTGCATGGCCTTCCACTCGTCCAGGGTCATCTCCATGGCAACCTGGACCATCACCTCTCCGTCCTCTTCCAATGCGCTATCATAATTGGGGACAAACTACATCCATCAGACCACGTTATTTTGAAAATGTCATTGTAGGCATTGCGTGTTATTCTAGTGTTCCATAAGGAAAACCCTTAACATCTCCAGGTCTTTAGACTAGAGAGGCTAGATTTGCCTTCATTTTATCAAAAGAAAAAACAGGCATGATTTGTAGAAACAATTTTTTCCCCCCACACATTTTGGTGAGTCCAATTGTTAGACCAGTTTAGGCAACTGTCACTCGTGATTGATGATTCCTGCTACTGTATCAGGTCATGTGGTCTGGTGTCACTTTTGAGATTAAAGAGAGGTTCATGTGTCTCACTCACCGATTCTGATTCTCTTCCTCCACAGGTATTTGGGGCTCCTCAGATTTGACTGGAGCATCGGGTGTAACCTCCATTAATTCACTTCACAAAAAAGGGACACGGACAAACAAACACATCTTCTGTGCTCAAGAGAAAAATATGTCATTTCCGCATCGTTAATGGAAGTTGACTTACCTTGCAGCGTCTTCGACACTGCCCCAGTTCCAGGGTCCTCTACCTCCTCTCTTTTCCTCAGGAGAGATACCTCT
>JAVQJF010112273.1:0-18852 GCA_036023855.1 Gadopsis marmoratus
AGAGAGAGAGAGAGAGAGAGAGAGAGAGAGAGAGAGAGAGAGAGACGAAGAAGCCTACGTTACCGTGGTACAGGCACACTGTACCGCAATGATTTCAATAGGTCATCTGACACACACACACACACACACACACACACACGGATTCTTACATACAGAGAAGGCAGCAAAACACACGCTCGGCGTTGCGCAGACAGACTAATCTGGAGAAGGTGAATGACGAAGCTCCAGAGACAAAAGGAATTATAAAATTAGAAACGGACACAAAGTGGTTCAAGTTTCCTACACCCCCCCCCCAGTTCTCAGACACAAAAAGGAAGGTGCACCAGACAAACTGCACTTTTGAACTTGTGCTGCGACTCCATGAACCAAAGGAAGCAGCATGTTCTGCTCTTTACACTAAGTTTGATTTCACTACAATTTATGACCTATATGAGGGGCAATGATGTATAAATACAAGTATCTATATGTATTAACATGATTTAGCGCATATGTTTATCTGAACCAAATTAAAACATTACTTTAGTTATTAGAAAAAGGCCTTTCCTCTTTGCTGTCACTCTGAAATGCCCAAGAAGCCTCAATATCTTTCAACACGGCTAATAAAAGAGCTATATCTGTACAAAGGAGCATGAAGAAGAAATGCATACAAAACTTAATAACTTTCATTACTTTAGGGAAGTGGGGAACACAGCAGCTCCAGTTTCAATTGTGTTTTTATTTCAATTATATAATAATACTGTGAGACAAGCTGAGGAAGCACACCTCAACAAAAAGAACACTATGATTACTTTAAGGATGCAGCTCAGCCCAGACTCTTTCAGGTGTTTGGGAGACAGAGGTCAGAAGATTTTGTTTAGTCTTCACAAAATAACACACAAATATTAAGTTGACTCTGCTCTGATTAAATTATTCACAAGAAATGTATAGCAATAGTTACACATTTTGGGAAAATACATTAGGAACTACATTCTTGCCGAGAGAGGATTCATGCCTCTCTCACGTTTGAATGCTAAACGTGACGCTACAGCTTGCAGCCGGTTAGCTTAGCTTGACATAAAGACAGGACACGGGGCAACATCCAGCCTGGCTCTGTCCCAAATCCGCCTATCAGCACCTCTACAGCTCATGAATTAACACGTAGGAGGAACCAGGCAACCTCACAGTGATGTCCAGTCACTGCTCTGATAGCAAGTAGTAATACCTTGTCCCAAGCTAAGCTAATGGGCAGCAGGCAGGAGCGCATTTCCCGCAATGTAGAACTATTCCTTTAACAATGATGGTTCTATTTTAGATTATTTCAATTTGAATATAACTATTATGGCACTTACTGACTAAAACACAACATAAAATATTATAAAAACTGATGTTATGATTTTTATCTACATGATATGGGCAAACAATCAGAATCATCATTTTTCTTTCCGCAATTAAAACATTTGCTTTGGGGTTGAAACTAAAATCTGTATTCAATTAACAAATTGCTTTGCAGATTGTAACAAAAATATGGTAGTATGACATATTTTGTGACAATATCTTTATCAATTTATTTATTTTATATAAGTATTTATCAATTGGAGCAGGTGACTGTCTTGGCGCATGAATTTGAACATTATCACCTATTCATCTGTCACTATAACTCAACTACCAAAATGTGCTGTGCATTGTGTCACGTGTATCTGGGGCAGGGCTTGAGGCTCAGACAAAGGCTGAGGTTGTGCAGAGTGGGGAGAAAAAGTACTTCAGGGCCGACCAACTCCTTATCCCATTCTCCACTCGCCCAAGCTGTGAGTATGAACAGCTTTGGGCTGATTACATTCATCTGAATAACATCTGCTGGCCTGGAGCGCAGTGGGGCCCAGATTAGGGTGGGGTAGTGTGGCGGGGGGGGGGCGAGGTCAGCCAAGAGTACCCCCCCCCCCTCACCCACCCCTACTGTGAGTAAGGGTATGCATCGCTGACTGAGAGGCACATGGTCAGAGACACTTGATGAAATGTCACACGGGGCAGAGAGATCGACAGAGAGCAGGAAAAGTAATTTAATAAAGCCTGAAGCTCAGAGAAATATGACGTTAAAGGTCCTGCTGGGGAATAAAGCAGAGACGGGAGTGAACGCCATAAGGATAGAGAACCGCAAAGTACAAAAAGATCACATCAAGTAAGAAACTGAAATGAGAGTCTGACTGTCAGGTGGGTAAATTGGTTGAGGGAAAGATTTAAGACTAAAGCCTGAGTCTTGGTATTAGCTAAGTATCATCCACCATGTTGAAAAAGCAATGCCGATTTAAAGTATATGGGTTGCCTTTAAAGGTGGGGTGAGAAGATGGTCATCATAAGGAAGGGTTGGGGGATGATTTAAGGAAAGTATTTGTTAGTAGAGGAGATAAAGAGATACAACAGGCTGCAGGAAAATGATTGCATTTACAACTAATACTTGGTCATTGCACTGCTGGTTTCACATTTTCAACCCCCTACGCACCTGGCCAATCACTGTGGAAAGCGGGCACGGCCGTCAGATTTTCAATAAAAAAAAAAACTCAACAATTTTGTAGTGTAGACCACCTCGTCTGACCTTTGAAAGGGCATTTTCACTGCTCATAGACTGTCTGAACAGCACTTCTATAGAGGCATTTAACCAGCTCTTGTGTGTGTGCGTGTTAGGAAGTAGGGTGGGTAACCGGCACTAGAGGGAATTCTTTCCTCCTGAAGACTCAGGAAGCAACAGCCTGGGCGGAAGAGAAAACAACTTCTCTTTCCAAGACAAACCCTTCAGAAGTCCTTAGAAAAAGGAAACACTCCCCACACTGTGTGACTGTTAGAAACACACCTCTAAATTACACCATTGTCTGCACCAAGTTTCTAAAATTGGTTGAGGGTAGAAAATATCATGCATGACACAATAGACTAATACATTCCGGAAACTGCGTTTTTGTTTTTTTTAACTGTTGTCATTGGGCAGTGAGGCCTAAAAGCTGAAGGTTGGACCTGTATCAGAGAGCTGTCATGTTAATCTCAGCAGCTGAGCAGGAGGTATTAGATAACAACAGATTATACATTGGATAATCAGCTGTGAGGGAGGGAAGGCCCAGAACTCTTAACAAGATTTAAGTGTCTTATCCAACAAATTAATGAAAGCACACCCACACACGTTTCCCCTACAATCTCAGATAATAGTTGATGGTATTAAGTGTTTCATTATTCATCTCAATTAATGTGAAGCAACATTTTGATCAGTTTAAGATTAATGTACAAACGGTGTATTTTTGAGTCCGAAACAACTCAATGAGTAAATAAATAAAGCATGCAACTTAAAATGCTGAATTTCCAAACAATTGGGATACCAGTGTTTCCCACATTGATTTATTTGTGTTGCGGCCCGCCACAATATCAACATTGACCGCCACACGACCGAATTCCTGAACAGAATATTTCATGAAGGGCTAGTATCACACCTCAGCACAAATGTGTCCAAAACCGATGCTTTCAAGTTAACTCTGATTAGTTAGTCTGTGTTCTTAAAACAACGCTGTCCAAGTCTGAGGCCCCACTCTTCAAATAAGTTATTAGCAAGCATGTAAGGAGCAGCTACCTACCAAGGACAGCTACAAGTTAACGGTAGAATACAGCTGGGTTGTGGAGGTTAGCACGCTGTACCTAGCTACTAGTCAATATCAACTGCTCATGCTAAGTCTTTGACGCGGACGCTGACTCGTGAGTGTGCCTCCTTCCGCGTGCACCTACACCTCTTAGTAGGCTTGTGCTGAATGGCTTTCGAATAGTATATAAAGCGACTGAAGGGTTGATTGCCGGTTGGTTATTCCTACTCTACGCTAACCAACTTACTATCAGAACTAAGATCTTGCAAAATATTCTCTAGAATCTGTGCCCTTTGGTGCATTTAGAGACGTTTCTGGATGAGCAGCATGTCTGCCCGCTGAGCCCCGCATCAGCATGAGTGGCGAGTGACTTTTAAATCCTTGATTACAAACCAGACTCGCGTGCAATGTGTCAGTCTGTAATGTTCTGAAACCTGCCACTTTACACAAATGTGAGTAGACGAGACGGTGTATCGTTTCCATAGCAACAACTCTCTGTACTTCCGTTCTAGCTGCTGTCTTTCCAGGCTGTTTTTTCATGCTTTGTGTCCTCCCTTTCCTCCAACCAAAACTCTGCCATTTGGACCAGCTGACAGTTTGTAACTGCTCCTACTCCCAGTACGACGTTACAACTATTGGACCATATGAAAACAGAAACAATGGCCCAACCCTACCTTCCAGTGATGGGCAAGGATGATCTGCCCTTATATTTTCTAATCCTCCCGGTGCTCAGAAGAAGACTCTCAGAAAGCTGCTTTGTAAAAACTCACAGAAAGCTCACATTATCTTAAAGAACTTTCCTATCATTTAAAGGTTTCTGGTGAAATTCTGGCGTGGAGGTCAACAAGTGCAGACGTAGGTGTCTGATGCACTGATGCTCCACCCTTAAGAGGAACTGTCTGAACCATGAGGCATTTCTGTCAACACAGGACATATACAGCACGCGGGGAGTGGAATGATGTTGAGGATGTTGTGTTGCACAATTACAAGCCTCACCTTTCAATGTAACTGCCAATTACAACACACCAGCAGAAACCTGGCTGGCAGACAGTGAAGCCATTTATCGCCCACACACCATATGGTTATGAATGTAACTACACACTGTCCTGAGAGGAGAGACGGAAAAGGACATCCACATAAGCCCCCCCCCCCAGCGACATGTAAATGTGCAGCCATGCATCACACTCACATATTGTAGGAAACTTGAAGAAGCTGCACTGTACAACACAGTCCACTAAGAGAGACACAATTGTGATGACACACACTCCTCTATCCATCAGCAGCTGTATTCAGTCCCTTACAAATAGCACCTGTTCGCATAGCTTTACATCAGTAGAGTCGGTTAATTCACAACTCACTGAAATGAGTAGACTAGATTGTTTAAAAACAAATCTCCTCTTTGTGTGTTATGTAACTGCAGCACATGAAGTGGGCGAGCCGATGCACCTCGCTGAACAGGCTAATCCAATGTACCACACCGCTTGCCAAAACAAATGACGAAAGCATCTTAGAGGTCTATGTTGTTGTGTAATAAAACAGATTATGATAATGTCAATACATACAAGATAAAAACAGACAATTACAACCAATTTGTCAATTAAGTGCACAATAGCCTAATTTATAATCTATATATCGTTGAATATTCACATTTTTATGAGATCATTTGTAAATAAACTGCAGCTTGGAAGCAGATGCAAATTTGAAAGAGAATTAACATTAGAGGTGGTATTAAAACAATGACGGGTGGGAAATTACACAATTTTCATTTAAGCTGGTGCTACTGTATAAATACAGCGTTTACATTTGGTGACAAATTTAATGAAGAGATTGTGTCTATATTATAAGTATAATGTTTTGTTCTTCTGACACATTTTTATGAAGAAGATCCTTTGATCCAAATCCAGGAATAGAATCTTTACTACAGGGATCAACTGAGAGGAGGCCTGCCCGCAGAGAAGAAATTTGTATAGCTAAAGTTCTATACACAGACAGATCAGTAAAGGTTATATGATTTGTGATGGTACAGTGAGATAAATAAAAAATACATTTCAATTTAGAAAGAGACAAGGCCCAGTGTCCACTTCTCGCTTCATACTTGTTTTCCGTCACCCATGTTTGACCTTCCTGGCTAGACAGCCTGTTATATCGAAGGAATAAGACCAAGTTGTCAGAACTCTGGGCAGTTTAAAGATTATGCTGAAACCTATGGCTGTAAGAAGGATTAGCTAAGGCAGAAGAGCGTGGAGGTTTACCAGTGAAGATACCATTACGAAAACACATTTTACCTTTAGAAATTGTCTAATTTTCTAATTTTCGAAATTGTCTAATGGAAGAAATTACACATCTACTCCGTCTTTGAACAGGTGCAGAAAATCAATTATTTTTAAATTTGTCAAAACAACACTCAAGGCCCACGACTTACTGCATCTGCTTTAATGCTAACTCACACAACCGTGGAAATAAAAAGGGCTGCCCGTATATACTGGGACTTGTTAGTCAGTCAGAAAGTAAAACACATTAAACAAATGAGTAAATACAGAGGACAACACCGTGGACAACAGGTTAACTGTGATTAGAGCAATGTGCAGCTGAGGCTAATGGGAATGTCATTTCACAGCTTTTTGGAAATAAACCAACGTAATAGACATATTACATTGGTTTATTTCACTCAAAACCACAAAACTATTTCACTCAAAACCACAAACGTCTGTATCATAGCGCCGCCGATAGTGGAAAACATGGATGCATGACTGGATACCGTGTCGGAGGCTGGGCCACGTTCATTCCTTTGAAAGTGGCTCAGTGGCACATGAAGCCAAAACAGGTTGACTTCCGGGTATTAAATTACCAGGATATTGAGTCGGCTCTGCATAGCTTCCACATCGTGTGGCCCATAGAGCTAGCACACTAGTGTTCATTTAACCCCGCCTCCAAACCGCTTGGTCTCGGGCTCACTCACATGAATGGCAGTGACCCAATCATGACATAATGATTTAAATAAGGGCAAAGCCCATACTGGAAAGTTGATTTACCTCAAACAAATATCGGCTGATTTACAGCCTCTCTCACAAGTCTAAGGGAAAACGTATTTTGGGCCAGTGTGCATCGCCTGACGGACCCGAAAGTTGAAATTACATGGTTTGGCCACTATGTCAAATTGGCTTCAATGCCCGGTGCGCACCCTGGGGCTTGGTGGAAAAGCCAGGGAATCACCCATTCCCAAGGAACCATGAATGTCTTTTCATAATTCTGTGCCAGTCTATTCAGTAAATGCAGAGACACATCAGTCTTGACCAAACTGATGGACTGACCGACCCATAGACCTATAGGCTTATTTATGGTGCAATTTCTGCAGAAATAAGACTTTACAAACTGTACGGAGGTGAGGGAACTTCAAAAGAGTGAGATGAACTTCAGGTGAGCATGATGAACTGGATTATATTGCTGTTTTCTCATCCCTGATTCAGGCCTGTCGTGATGGGCGATTACACTATATACATAGTCTAATGATACTGGACCAGAACTGACATTTTATTACCTTTTTTGGCCAATTCTGTTCACTGTTCTCACACATGATGCTGCTGACTGTCCAAATTCCAGTCTTTAAAATCGAACATGTTGGGAAGTATCTTAATGGATTAAAAAAAAAAAACACTTTCTCCTCAAGCAGCCCTACAGCTGTCTAATTTCTCTTGGTAGTCATAATAATTATATTACTGCATATGACTCAACCTTTGATGTGTCTATTTCCTTGTAATCCAGAGTGGTGAGAAGAACATTATTTACAGATTTTATTATTTAACCCTACTTATAGCTGGGGCGGTGGACTGTGAATAAACTGGGTATGAAATTGGGTATGAAAAAAGGTTTGTTATACAATCTGTGTCTCAAGAGTTACTCAACAGCATTACAACCCACTCCATCCTCTGTGATTCAGGATCTATAAACAGAAGCCAGAAGAAAAGATGGATGACCACCCAGTCCCATCTATTGTTCTTTATGGCAGACGACAGGCTCAGTGCAAAGAGAGGATTAACCAGAGCCCACTGCCTCAGTCTCTCTCTTATCAGAAAGCAGCAGGTTGGGAGTCAGGAGCAAGAAAAAAAAAAGACACATCACCACCTCCCCTATGAGTCACGCTGTGGGGAGCACACAGACTCCACACACACATAATGAATAAATATATACTGACCCAGCATACACGCACACACACACACACACACACACACACACACATGCATCAATAATATTCATACAGAAATAGAGCCGTTGTCTCTGCATATTGATGATTGTCTACTGGCATGGAGAGGAAGGACAGATGCAGATGCATCAAATATCAGACGGCTAGATTCATGGTGTAAACTCACAGCAGCAGCCATGACACTTATTTTTATTCGCCAAGGACTTCCTGTGAGTCACACAGTTTTTCCAACTTTGGACAAGTCCTGTCACATTCATCAAAAGAAGGTAATATTGAGTAGCTGATTGTGGATATAAATGTATACAAACTAAAACTGTTTATTTCGAAGGGAAACTTACAGAGAGACAAAAGAAAAATCCCCACACTGCTGTGCTGGAAGAGGTAGCTGTGCGTCCTTTTTATCATTTCAACAGTACATCCCATTAACAGTTCTAATACAAACTCCAAGCGATACAGAGCTGACAGCACCTGCAGACTGACAGGCGATCCAGCTGAGCCACTCCCATCAGACATCGCTTCAGATGACGGTTCAGAGGACAGGATATTTCTCCTCACAAAGACACAAGTGAGGGAAACATGGATGCAATTAAGAGAACTGGGATAAACCAACTGCTTCAATGCATAAGTATATCAGTATAATCACTGACAAAGCTATTAAAGTTTTAATGTATTAAATGGAAAGATTATGTTGCAATATGTTAAGAGAGACTGGCAAGGTGTGGGATGGGTTAAAGTAATCTTACATCAAATGTCTAATAACTGTGTGGTAATCTTATTATAATGGTTATCATAACAAACCTTCGTTATGTCTAGCCTGACTTCAGGGAGAGACAGGGAGGCTCTGCAAAACAACAAGGCATCATGTGAGGGCTCGTGCTGCTCACAAGCATCCAAATAAGCTCAAATAAAAATGAATCACGAGATAATGAAGTACAGTGTTAAAAGAACGAACTGAAATTCTCACTCTCTCCTCCATACAGCTACCACAGTGGATTAATGAACATTAGACAAAACAAACAAATACTATAAACTGAGGAAAACGAGAAACCAATATTTAGTTCTTGGATCTCTTCCTCAATCTCTCACCCTTAACCCTTACCCTCAACCTTAATAAAGACTTGATTCCCCCTAGTTCAACAACTGGCCCCAGTGAATAGCATAAACTGTATTAAAGGGTGGAAGTAGCCTCCGGGTCTGAAAAGTTAAGCCAACGCGGAAGTGCCTTAAACCTGCATTCTTTCACATGTCCAGCAGGGGGCAACGCTACTGGCTGCAAAAAGAAGTCCGATTGCACAGAAATCTATGAGGAAATTACTTCTCACTTGATTTCTTACCTCAATAAACATTTATAGTCTCAGTCGCTAGTTTCAGGTCCTTTTCAATACAGCATGGTGTTCATTTAGTAAATTATGGTTACAATTAGAGTAAAATTAAGGATAAAGCAAGGTATGCTTTAGGGCGTGGCCAATTATTTTATACAGTTTATGGTCAATAGATTTTACTGCAAGTTTGAAAATGTGGCCTGTGAAGGAAAACTGAGTCTGTGAATCTCAACTGGCACTATAATACATACTGCACAGGTCAAAACTACCTTCATGGCTCATTTGGCCGCAGCTATTGGTTCAGTCACTGTGAAAATATCATTTTTTCAAGGAATGTGTTCTCTTCCTTGCTGCGAGTTAAATGAAACGACTCATGTCTTTATGCTAACTATGAAGCTATCTTAGCATAAAGACTAGAAGCAGGGTTAAGGGTTAAGTCTGTCTTAAACTGGATGAGAACTGAAATGTAAAACAACAAATTGTGGTTTCACAGGGAGTTATGTACTGAAACAATTTCTTCCCCGGGCCAACCTCACGTTGACGTCAAGACTTAAGGAAGCCACAATGCCAGGCCAAGAAATAGTCCCAACATGCAATTCACCGTAGAAACACAACTGGTAATTCTAACATTTTCTTTTTTGTGTACAGATTAATTAATCAACATATAATTAATGAGATTAAGAGGTGCTAGGCTGATTTTTTTTACATTTGGACAGAACAATGCTAGCTTTCTCTTTGCTTCTTTTTGCTAAGCTAAACTAGCCTGTTGGCTCTGGTTTTATACTTAGCATTTAGCATGAGAGTGGTATCAACCTTCTTATCTAACTCTTAGCAAGAATGCAAATTTTATAGAATGCAAAACAATAATATAAATATTATCTATTGTCTATATAATCTATTATATATATAATAAATAATCTGAATTTAAATACACAACTGAAACCTCAAAGTTTCATGTGCCTTTTGCTGTGCATAATAATTGCTATCGCTTGCACTGATGATGCTAATAGCAAACTAGTTAAGTAGCCAATTAATTATTACCCTTGTTTCATAGTTTCAGAATTAAAGTGTTTGTGAAGCTGACAAGTGAAGCTCCTCTATTGCACGAAAGCTTTGAGAGAAGCGGACAGCTAAAGTGTGACTGTATGAGGCTCAGATGCAGTTGGCCCTAGTTTAAGCAGCGGGCCTTTTAACTGGACAGGCTGCAGCCGTCCTCAGACTGAGAGCCCCGCAGGCCTGTGTCTGTGTGTGTGTTTATGGTTGATAACTTAAGAGTGAGCATGTGTGTATCAAAGAGCAAAGGATGTTCAGGCCATTTATCTCTTTTAATCTTAGTAACACGCACACATTTTTGTCCCTGATTTATGAGCGAGTGTGTATGTGTGACTGTGTAATGCCATGTGTTTGGAGGGATCTGGGGGCCTGGGAACTGTGTGGAAATCACACTGGGCTTCCTCTGGCTCATCTCGGAGTCATGGGAAATGACGCTGACCAAAAACAACAGGGACTGTGCACACTGCTGCCTGACCACCCAACACTGTACTGTTTAGACTGGATATCACACGTCGTCTTCTGCCGTAGATAACAAGGAGAGGGGACTACGTGCTTTACACATATCTGTGGCTTCACATTATTTTCTGCAGGTTACCTACGGTGGGAAATGTTATTCATAACAAAATCCTAATTTCAACATTAAAATGTAACAATATTACATAAAATATTAAACATGATATCATCAAACTCTGATTACTGTGTTTTATAGAACTAAATCTCATAATTTAAAAAAACACAAGTGATGAAGCATTTAAGATCTCACAGTTCTTAATATGGGAATTGTGTCACTTTATGATTACACAGAGAGACTATAATCCTAGCAGATTCCCACAGAGATCTGGTTTAAGTGGAGCAATAAGACACACTAATGGGGTACAGACTCATCTCTGGCTTTGCTTAGTGTCACAGTGTCACCTTTTATAAAAATGCTATAAAATAATACCTCATAGCAAACATGTAATTTTGTAATGCAGTGGGAAGTCAGTACCAACACAACAAGTGAGCATTGTGTCCGTCGTATTTGCCCCAATGTTTTCTGTATCCACAGAGGTGTGAGTTTCAAGGCAGATAGATGAAAACATGGATTTAATTAGTTTCTGTGCAAACCCTTAACACCTTCTTCTGGGCTCACGGGGCAATATGCCCCTTTCAGAACACACACCAAGTCAGATCTGTAAAAAGAATATACTGTATTTCAAATGGGGGCTACAGCCATGCCGATAGCTCTTTGTGGGTGTAATAAGGCACAGCAGAGCTTACAATCAATCAAGTTTATTTGTCACATGTATATAAAGATACAATCACAGTGAAATGTAAACGTTTGAGCCTAATGCTAACGTCAGCATGCTGAGGGCCAGTTCACGCTAGAAAATAACTAGTTCAGAAAATATGTCGGCCGACATGGTTGAAATAATTTACATGTGTTCCTAACCACCACCCTCAAAGGCAGGATGACATGTCGGCTGTAATAGAGAGCAATAATCATTTAAATATGGCGATAATGACACGCATTTTCAGACAGCCTCTCTTGGAAGGCATTCATGGTGTTGCACTCAGTCGTACATGTGAAAAGTGACAGAAACAGTTGTGTAAAGAATGAAAAACGAGAACTAGAGAGAAAAGTTAAAATCGAGCTCACTTTTCTCACCTCAAAAGGGCTGGCCAATCACTGTGTGATGTGGTTGGGAAAGTTGGATTGCTGGTTTTGGAAAGTTACACAAATTGCACAACCCCCTCCCCCCCCAACTACGACGTTGGAAAGGTAAGGGGTGGAAGGGTATTCAACCCATCTGACAAGCAGTTCTGGTAAAGCGTACCGACTAGCAGGTGGAAAGGCTGATGGGAATGTCATTAAGTTTTCAGGTACTTGGTCACAAACTTACGTATTGGACCAATTCAAATTTTGACCTGAATGACGGCGCTAAATGAAAAGTCAGGGGGGGATCGTTCCTTTATGTGTAGGCTTACATGAGGCTGTAACTACTCAAATCACCTGTAAGAAGATATGAATCTTCTTACAGGTGATTTGAGTAGTAGTGATTTGAGTATTTAGATCTGAGGAGGAGACAGAGATCATGAAAAATTCCTAAGTTCAAATCACATTTTAGGCCAAAATATAAAGTTATTTATATGAAGTATAACAATGTTTTTAATTTGCTGCTGCTTGTTGCTTTCTTGCATTTATCTGTTGTTATCCTTTGACATATAATCACTTGTCCTGTGAGTTTTGGAGTAATGTGGATGGACTGGGTAACCTGCTAATGAATTTCCCTCCTAATGATTCAATAACCTCTGAATCTGAGCTGAGTGCTGTAAACATCCCTGTGCTATTAAATATGTTGTATAGCAAATAGACTAAAGAGTGCATAGATCAAACAGGTGTGCAACACATGCATTGTAAAACATCAAGTGTATATTATGTGATTTATTCTGACAGGGTTAGAAAAGATTTGTGTGATGCTAAGACAATTACACTATTAAAATGACCACAACTGTGTTAGAAACACGAGGCAAGGTATAAAATGGATTTTTTGGCGACTCACGACGAGCTAGGCGCTCCGCAATATGTTGTTTGCAGTCACGTGATTCCGATGACGCTCGAAATTAAGAATGAGGAAGTGAAAGGCAGAAAGGTCATACTGTGCTAGTTATTGTTTACTCATTGTGTCTCCCAGTCAACATGTGTGACATCTGGAATAACCTAATAAATTCTTATTATGGCTAAAAACCTATTTTGAGGTCACAATGACCTTTGAGCCAAAAGTGTCGCGTATTCGATGTCCCACCAACTGTGAAATATGGTCACAATCGCCCTTCTGTTCCTGAGATATGGTGTTGAATAATGGCCAAAAAAGTTATAGCTAACAAAATGACTTTAATGTGCAATGAACAGTGAATGGAGTCCGACAAATTGACAATGGTTCACCTTATCAAGAATGGAGGATTTCAGATCACTACTGTGCTTTCGTGATAATTACCCTTCAATTATCGGTAGTCTTTAAATACCAAGCTACATGACCTGCTCTTTGCAATTGCGGAGTGTTTTTCTCCGCTATGACAATACAAGCCGATGCCATTACAGCCTTGTCCTGTTTGGCTGATGGAGACAGGGAAAGTATGAGGAAAACTGCCTGCTACTGTGTTGCAGGGGCTGAGGAACAGAACAGCTCCTGAGGTCCCTGTTCACTTCCACAAACTCTCTCAAATAACACAACTCTTCTAACAGAGCACAGCTTGATTACCACCAACTCTGCAGGCAAACTGAAAACTCTGCATGTGTGAGTGTTTGTGTGTGAGTAAGTGCAACAACACCATTTACACAATTTCTATTTATTTTTTTACTTGTAATAGGAACGAGGCATAGAGAAACACACAGATTTTCTCTCACACACACCACACGTTTTTTTCAATCTAAAAAATATTAACACAGATTTGCAAAATGTAAAAATGGATGCACAAAGCATGATCCAATTCGCTAAATTGTTGTCAAAGATAGTAACCTCAATAGATGATTTTGATGTCAGCCAGATGTGAACACATCAAAATAATAATACATAGTTATTATCATATTTTATAGACTCTATTGAATATGATTAAAATTTGCAAAAGCCTATAAAGTATGTTAGTCCTGGTCCATGTTAGTCAGCAGCTAGCTTAGCATAGCAGAAAGTCTAAAAACAGGGGAAGACAGCTACACTGGCTCTTTCTGATCTTCCCATCTATCTCAGCAAGACAGCAAGATGTCATGCTATTCCTTTATGAGCAACATTCTAAACAGTTGTAACTGGTTTTGCCAAATGTGACACAAATTGTTTTTTAACCCAATGCCAATGGGAGACAGAGCTGCCGCTAATATTACTGCCACTTCTAGCACTAATAGTACTTCCTTTATGATTACTAGAGACAAGATTTTGACCAGACTGGCCCCTCTTTATGTCAGTCAAGTGGTTAAGTTGCAGATGCCGCAGAGAGGTGGGACGGACATTTGAAAATTTTTTTTTGAAATGCACGCGAGCTACCACCATGGCCTTTGCGATCCACTGGTCGATTGCGATCGATGTATTGGTCACCCCTGATCTACAAGATGGATTGGCGCAAAATTCATGACAGACATTCATGCCTCCCGGGCGATAAACCCGGCCGGTCCCACTTTTTATTTCAGTCAGTCAGATTACGGCCCAACATCTGTGGCCGCTTGATGCTCAATCGTAGCATCTATGTGTTGGTTTGTTTGTCCACCCACTCAGTGGTGGTGAGGCGAGGAAATGGTTACTTCAGTGCATATGCTCTATTGGAAAGCTCAGTGAGAAATATTTCAAATGGTTATTTTTGAATGATTATAATGGTGCAGCACCATAGATTAATTCTTTGAGAAGAACCCTGCGAAGGGGCCTCCGTAGCAGCTCCAACTATAAACCCAAACATGAGGTGTTGCTGCTGTGGATTTCCTAGAATAGTTACTCAGAGGGAAGGTTTTGCACTTTGGAAGATAAATAGATGCTCATTTTACTAAGTGACAACAACACTTTCTAGAATCAACTAATTATGTTAGGGAGCGTCTCCATAAATATCTTACAATAATACAGTCTCATCTTACAGACATTTCCCTTTTCTTTTGAGAGACAAAACAACTATTTTTCTGTAATAATTCAGCTTTACTTCAGCACGTTGCAACCAAACGCCAATGAGGGAGAGAAGATTAAGTTTTACAATTAGGTTCAGGAACAAAGACCACGCCTTGAACACATCCCATTTCCCTCCAGATCCTTAGTCCATCCCTCCTACATCATCTTGGCTTGTCTTTGTTAGTGAACTGTGAAAAGGCTAGCATTTGTACCACGTATAATGGCCAATCCATCAAAATACATTCCAACAACAGTTCCCTCAATCCACCGATGCCTTCAAATCAAAGGGCATTGCTTCCCCTGGTTCTGCGATAGCTGGTTACGCTCAGGGCAATTTTAATAGTCCCATGAGTGAAAGCAGAACCACTAGCGTTTATGCACATTCATGCTGTCACTCCCATTTGCCTGATCTCTCATATGTGCAAAGACACATGTGCAGACACTACAGATTGTACTGGACTCGAGCATATTTCACACACCATTTGTGAGACTACACAAACACTACCGACCTAGAAGTTGGCCTGCCTCACGACCGTATATGGAATGCCACTTCTGGCTCAATAACAAACGGACTCAATAACTTTGATGTTACAGTACAGGGAAAAAAGGTGACAAAGAGTAAAGAGCTAAAACAAAACTATAAATAGAACAACTTGCCTAACAATCCATGACGGGGTCCAGCTGTTGTTTTTTGGCAAGAGATTGTATTCAATGCAATTACATCACCTCTGAGCCATGATCAGAGGCCAGGCCAAAAGCAGACCAAAGCAAGCACACAATATTAATAAGAGGTTATTGTTGTAAAGTGATGAAAGTTATGACAATATCCATAATGGTAGAGAATAACTGAAATATTACTATGTGAGAATATCCTGGCTTAGCGAATTAAAATGAATCAATTAACAGTGTGGCCTTTTCATTTCTCGCATTATGTTTTTTGTAAAGATTATGTCGTTTTTCAGTTTCTATAAATCTCTAAGGAAGTGGTCAGCTCCCCTGTGGAGGCACATGGTTTCAGTCTCAGAGTGGTAGAGAGAGAGACACAACGGAGATAAATGCACCGAGACAGAAAAGCAGAGGGGTTGGAGAGCTCAGGTTGTCTTTGAACAAAATGTGACAACAGGGAGACCTCAGCCTTTTCACTGAAACCATGGCAACACGCTCCATGCATGCAGATGGTAGGTAAGAAAAAGCAGCTAGAATCAAGTGTAAAAACTAGAACAATATTCAACTGATCAAAAAAAAAAAACCTGTGTGTGTGCATTCACGTAAAACATCAAACGGTAGTGTCAAATGAGCAGGAAGACTGAGTAATTCAAGGGATTAACATTTCATTAGCAGCAAGATCCTGCGCTCCAGTTCTGTTTTATTTATCAGGAAAAACACAAACCAAAATTACCAAACACCACTAATACCGGACAGCAGAATAAGGCAATAATGTATTTCAAGGGCTTAAACACGGTTTAGCAATCAGCTACCACAATTAAAGATATTTTCCTGGTCTCTCTCAGTACTGCCCCTTGACGTAGAAATCTTCACTGTGCTATTCTTGTTGAATGGAAAACCACTTGTGCCGTGCCACCATCACAGGCTCTGATCACGGTAGCTCACATTGTGGTGCAGGGATCCTAGCCGTATGGAAAATAGGCATATGAGTGGCGTACTTCATGAAAATTTATTGAGAGATTTTCACCACAAAGCAAATCACCACTGCCCACTACTGCAGCTACCAGCAGCTCTGACTCCGGTCTGCAAACACAGAGGACTGGATTCTGTACAGGTCACTGTTTTGGATAGATTTACCACACTATCGTGTGAAACGGCCTGACCCACATATTCCATCTCTAAAACTCTCTAGTTTTTCTGTATCTGGTGTACTAAATGTGAGCAGTGACATGTGAGTGCAGAGTTAAACTTTTTTCCTTTTCATAAGAGCTATTGTTTTTGTCTCCCTCTCTGTCGGACGTGGTGCTTACTACGGACTTTGATTATTCTTGAAGTTATCAAACAGATGCACCACACTACAGTAGCCGGCCCTGCATCCCAAGCAGTGGTGGGTGAGTGGAGGGGTGGGGGGGGGGGGGTATATTAAATTAATCTGGACTACACTTTGCAACAACAAAAGAGATACAAGTCTTGTTTGTCATATAGGAATGACCAGCACAGGTTTCACCAGGCCCAGGTAATATCTCAGGAATGGATATATACTGAAATGGTACACGGTATTAAAAACAACCTGACGCACAGAGAGAAAAACAGAGAAAGACGTAACAAAGTATTGCTAATCTCCTCGGACACCAGCCCAGGCAGTGTGGGTGTCTGGACGAGACACGCTTGCTTGCTCATTCGCTCATCTGCTCAATCAAACTGGGCTGCGGCTACATCGTGTTGTCTTCCTACCATATTTGCTGTGGTATACTCCCACGTGTAGCCCCCTCCTCTTATTCACTCTCTTTCTCTCGCGCTCCCCTTCTTGCGGCAGACCGGCTGTCACGGTTTCCAGCCCACTCATTACCGCACCTCTCTCATATAACTGTCGCTCCAAGACGCTTTCATCCTACCTCTCCTCCACTGCACACTGGGTGGCAAACTGGAGCATTACATAAAGACAATGTGGGCCCAACTCATTTATATGTGTTTGTGTGGATGTGTGTGCATTTACTTGTGTGTGTTCACCTGCACTAGTTAAAAGGTTTGTGAATGTAATACGTAATTTAATTATGATAAATGTGGCTTAAATATCGCAAACTGTATAACTGTAAGGCGAAAGCCTTTTTTGAAGGGAAAATGTTCTCATTAGAAATGATGTACTATTTAGCAATTATCAGCGAGTTTTGTGTTTGGTACAAAAAGTGACGCATGAGTGTATTTATTCTGGCAGGGCTCGTGGAAGATTTCCAAAAGTGTTATAAACGGCTCCTTAAGAGTCACCCATCTTTGGGACATCAATCCCACTTCAAAATACAAAACGAGTCCCTCAAAGGGTTTAGAATAAAAGTAAATCATTTTTATTATTGTAATCTTTCTTTATCTAAAAATTGCTTTATGCAGTCTGCAAACCAGGGCCTGAAATAAATGATTAAATACTGAGGCAGTGGTAGCTGCAGTAGAAATATGGAATATATAATGTAACCTTAATCCTGACTATTGATAATGACTATTCTTAATTTAAGAACTGCTTTTTAAAATATATATTTTATTATTATAAATATTTATATCTGCCATGGTGGCAGTGACCTGAAATCTTTACCTGCCACGGCCAACATTTACCCTAATTTAATTGCTAATGCAATGCTAATTTCATTCCCTGCTGCAAACACTTGAAAATTAGGCTATCTCAAAAATTGGGTTATTTTATGCAGAGAAATTAGTCTCAATAGGCGTTTCCTGGTCCACAAAAGAAACATGAATTATGACAATTTGGAAATAAATCATGGTGTTTACAAATGCATTTTAGTTTTTCCTATCATATGGATTCACCAATTCATTCACAAATCAACATCAGTAATTGTTGTTTCTATTTGTGGCTCTTAAAACTTTACTTTTGAGACAAATTTCTCCCCATATTGTTCGTGCTTAATCTGTCTGTACCTTTCTATCAGGACAGTGATGTAATTTATTACTGCAACTTAAATTTTGAGCCCTCTTCTGTCACACTTGCCAGAATAAATTTGTTCATCACAGTGGCGTACGGTAGTTACTATTATTATACCAGTGCACACTATGGTGACAGGCCAGAGTGCACGCTAGTTACTAGTTACATTCTTGTCAGACAGATTTTGAGCCTAAGCTAGCTACCGTATGTCGTATAGCCTTGATTAAATAGAGCAGGCCTGGCCAACCCGCGGCTCCCGAGCCGCATGCGGCTCTTTGCCTGGTTTCATGCGGCTCTTACGTTCATATCGGAGTTTGTGTTTTTTTTTATGTGCGTGTTTGCTTCGCTTGAGTTCAATACGGTATTTTCGTGCATGAGATGAAAATACCGCAAAGTTTCCCAGTAGGGGCATTTAACGCATTTTCCCACTCTGCTAAAAGCCAGCGGGCAAGGCACCAGCGCC
>JAVQJF010112278.1:0-10764 GCA_036023855.1 Gadopsis marmoratus
TGATGGCTGGACGACTGGGTCAGAGCATCTCCAACACTGCAGCTCTTGTCGGGTGTTCCGGTCTGCAGGGGTCAGTACCGACCAGAAGTGGTCCAAGGAAGGAGAACCGCTGAACCGGACACAGGGTCATGGGGGGCCAAGGTCACTGATGGTCATGGGGAGTGAAGTCTGGACCGTGTGGTCCGATCCAACAGAAGAGCTGCTGTAGCTCAAACTGCTGAAACAGTGATGCTGGTTCTGATAGAAAGGAGTCAGAACACTCAGACCATCACAGCTGGTTGCACAGAGCACCGTGCTGACTGGATGTTATGGCTGATCGCTGTAGATTCTCTAATATAATTCCAGCTGTGCTTTTCACACCTGCTACCTGGTTAATGTTTGACCAGATGTTGAGTCGTGCTTTTCTTTGTGTGAAACTGAGCGCCGATGCATCTTGCAGATATTCCTCCAGTTTGGTTTCATTTTCCTGAGAAATGTTTTCCCCCCCGAAGCTGATCTTCTTTTATGTTCTGAAAGGCTCAGCGGGGGGACTGCGTCATTTATACAACAATAAATCAATCAATACAAGGCGTCACAAACAAACAAGCCAGCAGCAGGCTGTGCGCATTATTGTCTGCGATGCTTGTGATTGTTGCATGACAGATGGGTGACAATTTGCTTTTTTAGGGACTGTGTCTAATATCGTTGCTGGATGACGTCGTATTATGTTTCAGGAAAAGTTGAGGCAGGTTTCAGGGGACAAAGCAGCTGTTTGTGACCTGAGCACCAGCAGGGGCAAGCTCCTCCTCTCCTGCTGTATTCACATTCTGGCAGTGAGGCTCAGCAAAAAAAATATTTCCCCGTCATAAAGCCTTTCAATCCAGAGTGGAAAGTTTGAGAAGAGCTGTGACAATTTAATCAGGCAGCCTCAGAGCCCCCAGCTGTCTCCCTCCTCCACTTCCTCCATCAGTAGAGGGGAAAGAAAAGAAGTCTTTTATTGCAGGAAGACATCCAGGCCCTAAATATTGCTGCTGATGCAGATAGATACTGTGAAACACATGATTAATCACAGACGGAGAGGACGGCTTCTCTGTGTGTGTGTGTGTGTGTGTGTGCAGCAGAAGCAATCTTCTCGAGGCTGAAGAGGTCGGCTGTCATTCTTTATCTTCCTAATAGATCCTGTGACCCTGCTTGTCTCTCCTCCTGAGTCAACAGGTACGTTTCCATAGAGTTCAGACACTCTGCTCGACGCTGCCACACACTGACAAACACTCCACACAAATGGCCTGAATCTGGATTTCTTTTCTTTTCTCTTACTATATTTGATCTCTTTTATTTTTAACACCAGAACTCCGCAAGCTTTTAAAGCAACGTCTGCGCGTTCACGTCTACGAGCTGTGAGCAGTTTAACCACAAAGCGATGCTCCCTGATTGTTTTCAGAGCTCGGAGGAGGTCAAGCTTTCCAGCATTTGACAAATGGAAAACAAACTGAACTAATAGTGTTTGTAGCAGAGATTTGCAGGAAATACACATGGATCTGTACTTATACTTCGCGTCAGTTCTTCAGAGCAGCACGGCAAGAAGCAAGGGTGTAAAGATTAACTGATAAAGTAAAATGATGCAGCTGGCAAGGAAGCTACCTACCACCTCCACTAATCCGCTTCCTGGTGTAAAACCTGTTTTTTATTAATTTCTTCTTGTTGATCATGTCTGTGGTGGTCCGCCTCCTCCTGTAGGTCAGGAAACACATTGGCTGCGTTCAGACTGCAGGGAAACCAGATTTTTAAGACCGACTGTCCGCAGCGTTATCATCAAGCGATCAGATTTGTGTGTCCAGGTCTATCTGCACGGGCTGCGGTGGTAAGCATGAGAAATGGAGATCCATCATCTCGCCCTCCAACAGTTGCTCAGTGCAGAACTCCTCCTTCACACCAGACAAACTCAGCAGGAGGGGGAGGAGGCCAGTATACAGCCACTCTGATGCACTTCCATCACTCTGGATTTGACACTGTTGTTGTGTGTCGCATTGCGAGTGATGCAAAAGACACTCTGATAGCCGATTTTCAAATGTGGCTTGGATCTGATTTGCAAAAACTGCATTTCTTGTAGTCTGGATCTCAAAAAACAAGTGACTGGCCGACAGTCTGCATCGTGAAATGTACTGTACCTTCACGTTTCGTACTTGTACATTTCACAGTTTGGAGAAGAATTGTGAGAACAACCAGCTTCGTTTGGTCCTGGTCTGGTTTTATGTTCCTGCCACACAAAGTATTTTAATATTTTGAGTTGAGGAGAATGATTGATTGATGGATTGATCGGAGGCCGGACGTGTTAGTGGTTCATTAGTGATGACAGACGAGGTGAAGAGATGCTGGAAGCAGGCGCCTGTTTGCTGTCATTCTGAAGAAGTTTATGGGATAGAAATACATGTTCTATACATAGAGTCAGCACAGGAGGGATTTGTGTGTGTGTGTCCTGTTTACTCGTACATTTTTCTCAGGCCCGTCGTTGTACACAAACACTCCCACAGTGGTGTATTAAGCAGCCGTGGTCCCGCCAGCTAATCATATCAGGGCACAAGTCAAGCAAGTCTTTCTGAACATCCATTAAGCTGCTTCGTTGCACCAAATCCTCCATGAATCACCCCACCGTGAAATATTAGCTCCATAAATTCAGCCTGCCATCTTATTAAGCCTAATCCCTTAAGAAAACACGCCGCAGAGCCACCGCCGCCGCCCTCCACCTCAGGAGTGTGTGTCCACATGATATGAGAGGACTGCATAAACAAATGTGGAGGGCTGCAGCCGTTCCTGCTGTTTCTATGCTGACTGAAGAAACCTTGCAGCAAACTGCATACCAACAGTGTTTCTCAGTGAGTTGTTTAATCAAGTGTCAAATAAATGTCCGCCACAAGTTCCCAAACCTGACATTTTCAAATGTCCTTTTTGTTAAAGATACTGAATTTACGGTTATATAAAACAGCTGCGACATGTTTGGTGTTTTTACAGACATGTCTCCTCCAGAGAAACTCCAGAAATCAGACTTCACTTCATGAGGCACATTTTTAGGAATTTCTCACTTTTAATAATTAAATTGTCTCGTGATTGTGAATGTAGTTCATAGATTGTGCACAACAAGATTGTGGTTGTTGTGTGAAATCTGGACCCAGACCCCTCTGCCGGTCACTGATGTGATGATAATGAGGCTGTGAAATCAGAAAGAAAAGCAACTTAGCTTTTAGTTTAGCATATTTATTGCTCTACGAACACGACACACATGAAGCTGAACACTTCAACGTGCAGTGATGACTGAATCACCGGATAAATGAACAATTTCTATTCAATGACTCACCGATTATCAACTAATTATTTCAACTGTAAATAGTACGGTTAAAATGTGACAAAACAACAAACAAATGCATCAAGAACCTTTAAGTGTATCTGTGAAATCCTCGTTCCATCAGTAATTATTTCAGCACTGCTGAAGAAAGGTGAGTAAAGAAGACATACATTAAGGAAAAAAAGATGGACTGGACTTGATTCCTGGAGCTCCGTTGGCTGAATGATGAGAGGAAGTAGAACAACAACTCAGTCCTGAATCTACCTCAGGTTCTTGCCTCTGATTGGCCAGCAGGTGTCTGTTCAAAACCTTATGTGATCACAGTTTAACCCGTTTTAAATCAGAGGTTAAAGGTGTTTTGAACTGTAGGTAACCATGTCAACAGGCTCTGTTAGCAGTTAACCGACTGGGCTACGTACAGTGATTTTCCACCTGAGTGTCTCCAGCTGTCTCCAGGTGTTCTACTGCGTATGATTTAAAGTAGTATAAAGCCTTTAGTTTCTCCAGAGGGCGCTGTCTAAAGTCTGATAAATCCTCGAGGGATGTCACTTGAGTCAGCGTCTGTCGGGGCTGTTGGTGTGGATTTGCTGCTCATCTCTGCTGCACGCTACATTAGCCACTAGCTAGCATCACAAACTACCACACAACTGTCAGAGGAAGAGGTGCATTGTGGGCAATGTAGGCAGCAGGTTTTGAAGAAGACTGCAGAATAAAGATGATGCTGATGTCTCTGGTTCTGCTGCATCGAGTCTTGACAGTGTCGCAGGAATGCGACGCTAAATCAGTGGGGTGCTTGTTCAAGTCATAAAATCTAGAGCAACCTTTGGGAAAGTGCCACTTAGAAAATAAGGGAATTGTAAAAATGTAGAGCTGAGCCTGACAGCTTCAACACGGCCCCCATTCAGAGGATGAACCCTTTTTGTTTTAGGTAACAACATGAACTCTGGCACCACCCTCAGAACAATCTTCAACTTGTTTCTGACCCACCAGTGGGTGTCTGTTCTTCGGTGTGTAATGAGCATTGCAGCCTCATGGGGACGCTCCCACTTGTCTTTTACATGCAGCTCTGGTCTGCTTGACTCCAGTCCGTAGCGACCATTAGCCGTGCCGCACCCAGTCGATGCCCACGCCAGTCAGCTTGTCACTCACCCAGTGGGCGAGCCTGCCAGGCAGCGCTCAGAGGAGCCAGAGCCCACGGCGGCTGCCAGCAGGGACGGCTCAGCCTCCCCCGTCTGCAGGCTCCTCGCCCAGCCATGAATGCTGGCATTGCTGCACTAATTAACCCAGGGAGAGGCCAACAAGCCTGCTACAGTCCAGCCTCTGACAAATATCAAAATAAAGCCTTGTTCAAATTAACAAGGTGAAGTGAGAAGTAGGGGGGGGGGGGTCAGCTGTCTGCGGTCAGTCAATTGGCCACAGAGAGAGAGAGACAGACAGACAGACAGACAGCACTTTGAAAAAGATCTGGAGAACGTCTGAAATGTTAGAAAAACACAGTTCTTTCTTCAAAAATCTGTGTGAATTATTTTTGATTCAACAGCTTCACGTTATCCAACCAAAGTGCTTTTGTTTAGTGATCAGGTGTGAACATGTAGAGGCATGAGGTGGACGAGCCTGTAGAACCTTGTGTGGCTCATCAGTCTGGAGTAAAAGAAAAAACCAACTGGGTGAAGGACCGTCCTTGGAGCCAAACGTCCTGCAGGAAACTGAAATGTACTTTTGATTGATTCAGAGTTCGTAGAAAGAGGAAGAAGCGGTGAAGGTGAAGCTTCAGCAGAGGCTACTGGTGACCTCACTGTGGGTGCAGGCAGCTTCATGGTGATGATAGATTAAATCCCCACGGACAAGGCTGTTTGATTCTTCACAACCTGCAGTGGACTTCTTTTTTTGGGTAAATTAAGACTCTTTAAACCAGAAAACATGGCCAACGGCTCGTTTTCACAGCAGTACAAAATGGTAAATTTCATAGTTACAAAAACATTACTCTCGTGACAAAACGATGAAGTGGTCAGTAATTGAGGAGGAGGTGTCGAGCGTGCAGTCGTCTCTCCGAGCAAGAAGAGACCTTTTTTGATTCTTTACTTTTGACAATCATTTTGCTTTATTTATCTTTGAGAAGGCCTTTTTTTGAAATTTGTATTTTATAAACTCACCACACTTGCCTCCATTTTTTTTTTTGGTTAACATATAACATAAATGTGACTATGCTAACATTAGCATGCTAATCTGGATAAAAGACCTACCTACACCTTCAGTTCTTTTCTTTAAAGTGGGTTCTTGGTTCTCTCACCAGCTTGTTTCCTAACAGACAGGATGGTTCCTGAGTCTATGTTGAGACAGAATCCTGACTGTGTGTCTCCCATTATTGGTAACTTTATGTTCGTGATGTTCTTTAGATGTATCTTTGGGAGTTGTTGGTTGAAGGCCTGCTGCGTGGTGGATCTGAGTTGTAGCTGCTTGCTAGCAGCAGCGAGCAGTCAACACATTTCTCGCTGTGGGCTGAGCCATAATCTCATCTTGGGGCCGGCGGGGGGCAAAGCATCCGTCCTCAGCAGAGAACGACACCGCCGAGTCTTCCTGCTGCCGCTGCTCTCCAGAAACAGCAGAACAGAACAAACTCGAGTGAAGTCAAATAACCTTCCTTCTGTCTACAGTCACTTAGAACTGTTTGTCTTCTGCGGTCAGCGTGCAGCTGCCTCCAGCCGAGCTGCACGCCCGGGGCAACAATAGAACATGTTGGTAATCTGAATCAGGATCACACAGTGACAGACAGTCATGATGATTTTTATTTCCTGTCTCGGAGTGTTGAAGCCTGATGAATGGTACAAAGAGTAACACGGCCATTCGCTGTTTGTTTCCTGTTTCCTACCAACAGTTAACGTTGACCTGCACCAAGTTGTGTTTGTGCCTAAACCTCTCCAAACCTTAACCATAGTCGTGTCCGATCAGAAGACACAAACAGTCAGAAGGCATTTACAAACCACGTTGTCCTGCAGATCAGAAAATGTGTTGACCTGATAATACATTAATATTTTAATGTATGTACTATTCTCATGATAATAGAAGAATCATGTAAGAAGAAGAAACATGAAAAATTAGATCTGACAACATGGCGGCGACCAGCAGAGAACTCGTCACATGAAACAGTATGCTGAGAGACAGACATGGAGCATCACTGCAGGAGGAGCACTGTTCCTGCATCTTCAGGCCTTCCAGGGTCCCTGAGGTGAGGAGGGGGGAGGAGACTGCAGAGCTATTTCCCTCACAGCGTTGTCTTGTGTTGTCAAGGCGACGGAGTGATTTCACCCCAAGCGCTGACGTTCCTCCATCAAATAAAACCAACCCCTCCTCTCCCCGCCGCATCCAGTGTCCTTCACACTTGACAAAGCTGACAGCAGGAGTCAGTCTGCAGGTGCAGGAGCACAGCAGTCTGCAGGTGGAGGAGGAGGAGGAGTACAGCAGTCTGCAGGTGGAGGAGGAGCAGACCACAGCAGTCTGCAGGTGGAAGAGGAGGAGGAGCACAGAAGTCTGCAGGTGGAGGAGGAGCAGACCACAGCAGTCTGCAGGTGGAAGAGGAGGAGGAGCACAGCAGTCTGCAGGTGGAGGAGCACAGCAGTCTGAGGAGCACAGCAGTCTGCAGGTGGAAGAAGAGGAGGAGCACAGCAGTCTGCAGGTGGAGGAGGAGGAGGAGGAGCACAGCAGTCTGCAGGTGGAGGAGGAGCACAGCAGTCTGCAGGTGGAGGAGCACAGCAGTCTGCAGGCGGAGGAGCACAGCAGTCTGCAGGTGGAGGAGCACAGCCAGAAAAGGCCTTAAAATACCCTACAATTACTGTTCTAGTAGCTATATTGGGTCGTTATATGGACATATTTATCATCCAGTGTTTCCTGTTTGCAGTAATGTGGAGAGCAACAGTCAAAGATACAGTTGAATTGATCATTACAGGCCAGTCCGTTCCTTTCTAACAATAGAGCTGAAAAACAATAGAAAACATAAATAAAACAACAATATACAGTGTCTTCATACAAGTTAATTTCTTGCTGTGGGAAAGTGATGTAATGCATCATCACGTCTGCACTGTTTTCCAGTGTGACTGAATGAACACGGCTCCTGAATCTGTGATATCTGACTGATGAGTTTCCTCCCAGCAGACACCTTCAACACTCTGTCCATAAAGCCTGTGTTTCTGTGGACAGAGACATATTTTTGGGTGTGACATTAATGTTTTCCTCAGTAGAGACATTAGTGTGGCTCCTGCATAGTTATTGATCACTTTTCTCCTGTGTGTCTCCCTCACAGAGCCTGGGAACCACGAGCAGATACAACGCCAGGAAAAAGTAAGTTCTGTATCCGAGTGCAAGAAGCAGTTTTCTCAAACACTGACTCATTTATTTATTCTCCACTTTGGACTTTATAAGCACCAATCTTCATCTTCACCGTCTTTCAGTACTGACAAATTCCCTGCATTTTTACTCTGTGTTTTCTGCTCTTTGTCACTGAAATGTTCGCCTGAAATATTTCCCGCAGCTGTGAGCAATAAGTCGTGATTTAATAAAATGGGAGGCATGACCTCTCCTGTATTATTTCTAAAGGAAATGAACTGAGAAACCACATTACGTCAGTTTGCTTATTGTTTTTCATTTTCACTCTGTGAAATCAAATAGAAGGAATATTTTTAGCTGAAGAGAGAGACCTTGACTACAGTGTTTGAGTTCAGTGAGCTCTCAGTGTTTAACTCAGAGAGAAGCAGCAGCAGAATCTAAGGCTGTTTTCAGACCTGCATTGTTGAGTCCGGTTGAATCAGACTCTGGTCCTGTTGCCCCCCCTCGGTACGAGTCGAGTGGAAGTGGTCTGGGTCTGGTCACAAATGAATTCTGGAGCAGGTTTGTTTGTGGGACGTGGAGCGTGACCTGACCTCAGTCTGCTTTGCATGCTGGGATGCAAATGAATCAAGTCAACAGTTGCTAGCAGCTAGCTGGAGCATGAGTCAAGGTCTGACCTGGACTAGTTTCTTCAGGGCTTCAGGTCTTGCTGCGTTTTTTTTGCTGCTCCCGTTTACACAGGCCCAGACACCGGTGTTATTCCATTATGATAAAGTGCACTACACCTACATGCTCATGTAATCCTTCATAAATCTGGACTGTGGCTGTTCAGGTCAGATAGATCTTCACTCTCACACAGTCCTGTTTATTCTGAAAGAGACCATGTGATCCATATCCATAGCTTTTTAGAAAGACATGAAAGGTTTTCCTTTGAAACATGACAGAAGATTCCACATCATGCCATGAAGTCAAACCTGTGACGTGTTAGTGGAAGGTCTGATTATCAGGCTTAAAATGTTTGGTCCGCTCAGTTCACCCTGCTGAACTGCAGAGACGCCACAACCTTCCTTTTCATTCTGCTCAATGGACCAGCCTGACACGTTATCACGCACCAACGCTGTGTGTGTGTGTCTTACGCCTGCAGTCATGTATTCTTCAGCAATATACAATATTTGTGTGTGTAAGATGGGGGTAGCTGAGGTTTTGCTCCACTGAATCGAAAATGACATTTAATTTATTGTCCAGAGGAGGCAGACAGACAGACAGAAGACAGGCAGATGCCTTCTCCAGTGGCCAGTGATCAGTGGTATGAACCCAAAATAAACAGATTCTGCTGTGGTTTAATTGGAGGTGGCGATATGTAACTGCATCATGATGCCGATTTGTTAAAAAGTCTGACTTTAGTTCTGCTCTGTCAGTTCTGTCCGCAAGATGACGAGTAAACAGCTTTTAAACTGTTTGTTTTCTTAAATGGAGTCCAGATCAAGGCCAGTGACTTGGTTCGTAGCGGGAATCAAGTCACAGACATTCAGGTTTGTGTAGGTGTCCACGTCTGAGTCAGGACGTCAGCAGGAGAAATGGTGTGAATTTGTGTCTTAGCATTGACTTTGTATGTAATCACGCCGCACGTTTGCTGTGAACACACCGTTCCAGGTGTTTGACCGGCCCAGCAGGTTCATTGTTGACCAGAGAAAATGGCGAGACACTGTTTGATTTTCGCTGTGCTGCCTCAGCGTCTGATAGAAATGAGTGTGGAGGCGCTAATGTCAATCTGAACATAGAGTTTTACTGCCATCAGTTAACGGCTTCAGACGCTTGTTTCCTCACACAGACTCTGCTGGAAGAAATCCAGCGTGTGGTGACTGAATGATCTTTATGAGTCGGGTTATTTACAGGCGACACGTTCGACAACATCCACGTCTTCAGTGCCGCTCCACAATCCCACATATCTGCAGCTCCACTGAGCGCCGTGTGCAGAGCAACATGTATTCCACTGAGAACACACACACACAGCCTCATCAGCATATTAGACTTTACTTTGTGGGATTTATTGAAGTGGCATTGTTCCAGTGTGTAGACCAGGGTACCACTTTGCAGCATCACACACACACACACGGAGGGGCTCAAGGTAGCCATTAAGAATAATGGCCTCTGGCTACACGTTGCCATGGCGATTGAAAGGAGGAAAGAAAGGCAGGTTCAGTGGAGCTGATGAACGGAGGAGAAACTGCAGCTCCGGACTGTCCTCTGATTATACCAGATTCATCCTTAAACGTGGATTCTTCTTCAGCTTCAAACGTTTAATATTGCAGTTTGTAAAACTACAACAAATCCCAGTGAAATGATGGAAAAAATAAATAAAAGAACCTTCAAATCAAATGAAAACCTCTGATAAAAGCGTGTTTTAAGAACAGATTTTAACAGTAAAGTTGTGGGCGCTTAAACCAAAACACTGAGCTGGAAGGAGCTAAAAAGCTCCGCAGAGGAGGTGACTACGAGGGACTCCTCTGTATTAGTCATTAGTTTCACTGTAAATCTAAAAATACTGAGTAGAGAAGTCAAAATGGTCAGTAGAGATGCTTCTGTCAGATGCTGCTCAAGCAAAATGTGAGAGAAACCAGACAGCCATCCGAACTGAAACTGTGAGGAAGGCTTGTGTGTGTGGCTTCATTACATGTTCAAAAGCTCATCAGTGTCTTTTGATTCCTGTTGAATTCATGTATCAAACCCGTAGAGAACACTGTCTCTCCGCAAAACACACACACGGGTAGCAGAGTGTGTTTTGTGTGAAGTCGTGGTTCGATGTGAGACGAGGGGGCGTCTTCGCTGATGTGCGAGGTGCATTCAAGACCAGCAGCATCGAGTGTGTGAGCCACCCTGTACACAGACACACACACGCACACACAGAGACAGACACACAGAGACAGACACACACAGAGACAGACACACACAGAGACAGACACACACAGAGACAGACACACACAGAGACAGACACACACAGAGACAGACGCACACACAGAGACAGACACACACAGAGACAGACGCACACACAGAGACAGACACACACAGAGACAGACGCACACACAGAGACAGACACACAGAGACAGACACACAGAGACAGACAC
>JAVQJF010112279.1:0-14703 GCA_036023855.1 Gadopsis marmoratus
GTGTGTGTGTGTGTGTGTGTGTGTGTGTGTGTGTGTGTGTGTGTGTGTGTGTGTGTGTGTGTGTGTGTGTGTGTGACCTCTGCGGGCGGCGGTGGCCCTGACAGCAGGTGTCAATAGTCAGAAAGGACTTTTCAGTTGCCTCATTCTGGCCCGCGGACATGTTCGGGCAGAACTCCTGCGTCGCCGCAGCGTTTTCAGCGGGTGAACGTCGCGCTTTAACCCTACAACAGGTCCCCCTGCTGCCTGCGCGTGCACCGGCCGAGCCGCAGCACGCGCAGGAGCACGTACAGGCTGCCGAGACGACGGCTGCCGTTACGTAATGGGCCGCCAGAGTCCCAGCCACGGCCGCAAACCCCTTCCTACTACAGCACAGCACACGGCCCTCGGCCCTCGCTCAGTTAACACGACGACGGTGACAATAAATACAACAACAACAACAACAACAATAAAAAAGCCCGACTCGACCAGCTGGCATTTGGCCGGGCCAACCCAATAGTGCTGGGTGTGGACAGAAACGCAGCTAGCTTAGCCACCGAGACGCCATGAACGGTTAACGTCGGTCTCGGCCGGCTTCGACACCGTGTGTAGCAAAACAAAGAGACACGCTGCGGGGCACCGGCGGCGCCACGGCGACAAAACGGGAGACTCGCTGTTAACCCGGACCGACGACCGTGTTGGCGTTTGTTGGTCGATAGCAAACTACGTAGCATGTGAACTAGCTAGGCGGCTACATTCGACTATTAAGAAGACCGACGTTCGGTGTCAGCTTGAGAGTCAAATGGGGGGGTGGTGAGACAAAACGATGCACACCTACAAAGCGACTCTTACGCCGACGTCAAGTTAATGTTTACTTACATGGAAATTAGCAGCGGGTCCTTCCTGTACTAGCCGGAGTCCGCTCCAGCAAACGTTACGCTTGCGCAGCCTCCTAATGTTGCTTAATGCAGGAGATACAAAACGACGTCGTCTGTCAAAAGCTCCAGGCGATTCTTTTTTTTTTTTTTGTACTTTTGCTTCTGTGGGGAACAGTTGAATTCCAATTGGCAGGTTACGACGCGAACTCCCCACAGCTTGGGAGTTTTTACAACTCTGCCCTTTAAAACTTAGGCTGGTTTGTTTATATAGTGGTCCTCCGCCACGGACATGGAGGAGGTGGTGATGCGGCGCACAGAGGTCAACACCCAGCAACGCGTTCCCATTGGCCGAGCGGCTGCCTCGTCATCAACAGCCCCTCCAGCTACCGCTCTGATTGGACGAGGTTGTGCTCAATCAACCGCAGGGGTTCTATTTACGGTAGTGGTTCGCCTTTCATGTGCTGTGGACTATTTTATGCGAGCGGGTTTTTGGCTCAGATATATTTCGCAAGCGTTGTTTCGGGGAAATGTGATTCCGGTAAAACCACTGAAGAAATTCTAACGCCGACATGGTTGAAGGGTAAAATACTGACATGTCTGTTTCATGTGACGTCAAGCCCTCTCAGGGGTCCTCCATGCTCAGAGGCTGGGCTCTGTCATGCGTGAAACCTATGGCTAAACAAGGAGTCCATTGTGGCGATGAGGCTCAATAGTCTATAATTACTGTTGCCAGCCAGAGTCAACTCTCAAATGAAACCACATTTGGCTCTGCTCTTCCCGCTACAGGGTTAAGCAGAGCTGGGTAGTCGCTGTGGCGGAGGGACACACCTGTCACCGGTTGCGTTCCTTACTCCTCACACAGATGACATTTTGATCTGCATCTAAACCCAACAGCCCACCCTCGCTGAAAGCGGCGCGCTATGACACAGCACAATTCCCAGCACTTTTAAACACAACAGATGGAATCTAATCATTGCCATCTGTGTAAATGTTGACATTGTTTCCCCACAGTGTACCTGTGATAAAGTTATCCCCATTATAAGGTCTGTGGACTGTGAAAATGAATTGTTACGCAATGGATGCCGGGCTGCTCTCTGGAGCCTGCGCGCTGGCTTCTTGTTTCCAGCAGCTGTGCAGCGCAGGGCTTAAGCTCTCCACGTCAGGCCCACGGTGTTTGACGCCACAGCCTGTTCTTACCTAACATGGGCTCCTGCACTGTGTGTTTGCACAATAAATACAATGCCACATGAATTATACAGCTGGGAGGGAAGGGAAGGGGCAGGGGAGGAGGAGGAGGAGGAGGAAGACAGGCTGCTAGGCTGCTCTTTGGAGGGTGGAGCTGAGACACAAACATATCTCTAGACTCAAAAGCCCACTCAAAGGGTGTATCTGTAAATGTTACATCTGAGGGCTGATTTATACGAGCGCTGCCTGCTACTTACAGGCTCTCTAGAGGCTGCAGCAGGGGAGTCAGTATAATTTCAGAAGCGTATATGATTGGTCTGAATCAATAATAATTCACTTAGATAGTCTGTTGTCCAAGTTGTTTTCCGCACTAAATCGTAATGGCAGAAATACATTTTTTTTTAAAAAAAAAAAAGGGCACATCCTGCTCGTCTCTCTCTGCTGAACATATATGCTTCAAAGTACATTATTCATTGTGGCAAACATCAGAGTGGCCTTGGACAGCCTGCTATATCCCCAGTGAGAAAATTAGCCTTAAGAGGATGTATGGAGTACAAAGAGAAGAGAAGCAGAGAGTGAGTGTTTCATCAGTTTCAAGTCATTCAAGTCATTGTCTCTTTAAGTGTGTTTTTTGTATTCGCGGCATTACTCCCGTTTTCAGGTCTCAAGGCAGATCTCTGAAACTAATAGGTAATGTACACATTAACCTCCACACATATACGTATGGAGGATAATTGTGGTTTATCACAATGCTATGGCTGATGTTTAGCTCGGTAGCACATCCCAGCGCCGCACACAAATCGCTATAAAATGCAGTCAGATGATAGCCATAGGGCTGCAGGATGCTGCAGGCACAATGGAGCCTCCAGATTGAATCTCAGAAGGGGTGAGAGATTAGTCCCCCCCCCACCACCACCGAGGATCTCGTTTGATGGGTGACCCCAACACAAACTTAACACACTGTGGGGGCCTTGGAGACACACCAAGGCCACCGGAGCAGGGCTTTCTTCCCCTCACAGTGCAGGGAAATGTGTGGCGGAGACCAAATGTTCAGACGTGTTTCAGTTTGCACTCGGCCATATCACTACTCAACAGAAATCAGTTTTCCCAGCACTGTAAGAAATACCATGAGCAGGTCCAGAATCCTTGTGCTCAGTCTCCCACTGCGTCTACTCATTAAGTGAGTGTTAGTCTTGGCTGTGGGTAGGTGGTGCTTAACAATGGCCTGTTTGTTATTCTCCACCAGAGCACGGAGCTGGTGAGTGGTGAAAGTTTCCTCCTGTTGTTGTGAGTCTGTTTGACTAGGACCAGGAGTTAAACCCAGCAAATGAAGTGAGATGACTATGTGACTCATGCTAATTTATTTTTGCGGTCAGTTCATTAGACATTCCCCCCCCCCTCCCATCTCTTCACAAAGCTTGTTGTGGATAATTTTCTCTTCTCTCTGGCTTTGCAACTGCACACAAGCTCTGCTCATTTTAATCTGATACGTGTAACATCACATGCTCAATAGTAGGGGTGGCATTAACTGTAAGAGAGTGGATTATATGAATATATACTCTTTGCTTATGTGGCATTTAATGTTTCTGGCATGTTGAACTGAAAGAGGTGGTAACAAAAAGCATTACTCACGTTGGACATGCTGTGTAGAGAAAGCTGTCACATTTCTTTTGGTGATTTGAATAACACTAAGAGAGCTCGGAGAGATTTATTAGATCCTGGCCTTTCCAGTGGACTTCAAAGCTCAAACAATGTTCGCAAAGGTGACTTCACTCTTTCATGCTTCACCATGTGGGCTTTGTTTGAGCCTGCAGGCTAAAGCAGAGACTTCTTTATTACCCTTTTCAATTTCTGGTTATGGCAACTCGTGTAGCACTTTCTTATCTGGTTGCTTCTGTCCGCAGAAAATGAACAAGCATAATTCAAAATCCAGGCCAAAATAAATACATTGCCATAACAAACTACTGGCTCTTAGCTTTCCTCAAGTTATTAATTAAACCCCGTGCCCCTCTGAAGACAGGTTCACTTATCTTCATTTCTTTTTATTTCAACATTTTGCGACCTCTAACCAAGTGCAGCAGCATAAATCTGTATGTATATAGACAGAGACAACAACTAAAACATGTCAGACCGTTTGTCCTTTTTAAAGCCGCTGCAATCATTATTTTTATGTTAATATGACTAAGTGTAATGTGAAAGGGGTCGCTAGTAGTGATGAAAGCTAGAGAGAATTATCACCCCCCTCTGCAGTTCCCCTCAGCTCTACACAGCATTTTAGCGTTTTTCGGCACATTGTTTTGGTTTTCTGGCCTGCAAGTTCACTGTTTTGGTTGAGTCTCGCCGCTCTCATCAGTGTCGTTTTCAGCCCCAGCAGTCAACTGTTTAAAGTGAAAAGGCTCTGATAAAACAAAAACAGCTCAAAAGAGAGGAAATATTGGACTTGCTTTCGCCAGGTGTCCGGAAATATGGCAATATGTATACGGAATATACGGAAATATGTGTAAATAGGGTAACACGCTTTCTACAACACGTTCTCATCCCAGGTCGGTTTAGGCTTAGGCAGCAAAACTACTTGGTTAGGTTGAAAACCTTGTGCGTCTGAGATACCAAGGGCCGTGACAACTTGGGATAAGAACGCGTAGTAATATGTCAGTTTCCTGTATACATTTTGTTGTGCTGCCCCCAACTGCCACTGTAGCCATATGTGACAATAAAGTGTTAATGGTAAATGGTAAAACAAGTAGAGAAGAGTCATACTGGACCAAGTAAGAATGTAGCAGCAAAATCCCTGAATGTGTTAAAGTGAGTAAATGTCTGTTTTATTGCTTATGAATTCCGCTTTTCATTTGTAAGAGGAAGAATGTGTGATTTAATCTTTAAAAAGTTACATAGTTCTCACAGGTAGCTGGCTACAGGGAAATATGTCTACCAAAATGTCTACACAAAACATCAGAATATAAGATTAACATTTTCAGGGCTGTAGAGCAGTGAAATGAGGAGAAGAACGACAGTGTGGCCGTGTCAGGGTTTTGAGGATTGTATTGACTCATTTGATCAATTTCCTGCCTTTGCTAAAATGCGAGTTTCCCTGCAAACAGCCTGTCAGCTGTCATATGTTGTATTTCATCATGATCTCTCAAAAATGCTAACAAATCAAAAAAACTGCCTTCATATAGTTATGAAACCAGAATACTGAAATTGATTGATTTTGTAAGATAACCTAAATCTCAAAGCGTAATACTATTACGTTTATGGTCCATTTCAATGCAGTTTTGGCAGAAATGTGTAGCAATGCTGTTTTTTGCCATCCTCTCTCCAGACACAAGGTTCCCTGCAGCGGCCATCTTCTCTTATTCAATCTGTAAAGACGTTCTCTGTGCAAATATATCATTTACCAGCTGAATAAATGTGACCCTGTGTGGAACAGAAGTTTTACTGCTCTGTTATTGAAATACAGTCTTAGCCATGGAAGAGGAGGTGGTGCTCAATTAGTATTCATAGCGGAGCTGTAGTGATAGCAATCTAAGATTGCGCTGCTCACTGGAATTTATAGCTTCATGCACACATGCACAAGCACCTGCTTTATTCTTCCCTTAAATTCAAAGGAATGACGGTCTTTAAACGCTCGGCTGTGATGATGAAAGCAGGCAGAAAGTTATTTATCTGCAGCGAGTATGAGCTGTCTATACAGGAAACGCATAAAAAGTTGAGAAAATGAGTCTTTACTCTGGTACATGTCCTCTTGAGTCAGGTGTGTGTGTGCGGGTCAGACATTATGTGCTGCTTCGTCTTGAGTTGTTTACAAATGCTGTTGCAGCTGAGGGAGAGCTGTTTTTCACACCAGTGCGAGGAATGTCATTAGTATAAGCAGTGTTAATATTTGCCCCAGCAGCCCCTCCCCCAACACTCTCTCATACCTGCATGCAGAAATTTCTCGTTGAGTCTGAGCCTGAACTCACTTGCCATACATCTGCAGAGGGGAATGAAGTGGTATTTACATGGAATAAAGAGCGTATTCATGCCATGTAGCACCCAGCGGTTTCATATTTGAGCCTGGTTACAGTTTTTTTGACCCCTGAAAAGACTCATATCAAGCCATCTGGAGGAGAAGGAAGGTTACACAATAGGGGATCAGCTGTGCTCCTCCCATTTAAATACCATTCTGCTCCACTATTTAGTTTCATGTTGGAGGATTATGTTTAGCATGCCGGGTGCTGTGTCATGAATCAGCCAGCAGAACAGAACAGAGTGGCGTTAAACTTGATAACACGGGCGAAATCACTCCGTGTTTTTGCTGCCGTTCTGCCTCACACTGCACGGCAAAGCTGTGCCCTTGCAGTCAGGTCGACGCTCCGAGATGAACAGCCAGTGCTTGTGGATAGAATGGGATTCAAGAGTGAGAGCCGTCCATTGCAGTGAATACTAAATGGAGTGTTCTACAGTAGGCAGGCTGTCCCTGTCATTGTGATTTGTATTTTTTTCCCCCACCCCATCTCTGCTCCTCTTCCATTTGGACTGTAACCTTCTCCCCGCGCTGCACGCTCCTTAAAACAGATTTCTGTCTCCCCGTCTGTGTGGGTGAGATCCATCCCTGGGCAGGCATTGCAAGTGGTGATGTCAGATTATGCAAACAACGTGCATCATCATCACGTCAAGATATTAACAGAAACGTGCAGTTATACAAGCTCAAAGACTTCCTCAAAACATGGCTTTTTCACATGAACTCCCATCACTGTAAATGCACAGCCAGGATTTGCACAGACCCTCTATTGAGCAGCCCTCAAGTCCTGTTTGCCAGAAATGATGTCAACGTAGTCATGGCAACTATTCTTACACATTACCCCATGCTCTTCCACAGTTAGAGTAGCACTCAAGTGCTATTTTTTTGCTAACAAATGTCAGATCTCATCTCTTAAATGGCAACGAGGCCTTGTTTTTTTTTTTTTTGTTAGCTGAAAATGCAGAGGAGAGAGAGAGGGAGAGAGAGAGAGAGAGAGTAGCCTATGGGCTGCAGAGACAAACGTGACGGGCAGGAGAGAGAGAGGAAGCAGCTCTGTTAAGGTTAATCTTTAATGCTTCATTCTGCCTTCATAAACAGGGATGAGAAGGAATGATGAGCTGGAAGTCATGCTCATTCATGTGTGGAGAGGGTAATGATGAGTGCCATATATGTGTGTGTTGTAAGCGTCCTAATGGGAAGCCACGAGGCACATGTTTATATCCGGCGAATCAATCAGGAAAAGTGACATATAATTTTGATGGAGACGAATAAATGTGTGCAATGTTGGAGTGTGTTGCCTGTAAGCTGACGTCCACCACCAGCAGCAGCAGTCAGTCAGTGCACTCTGGTTCAGAGAGCTGACACAGTGCTGTTGGAGTAACAAAAGAAGGTGGAGCCATATTTCGCTGATGGATGTCCTTTGATAGAAATGGAGAAAGGTGATAGGCTGGGCAAAAAAGAGCGTGAGAACGCAAAAAAGAGCCGCGGTGCAGGAAAACGGGTGTTTCAGGGCGGCCGCTGTCCTGTATGCAACTGCATCAGCAGCTCAATGCTGTACTCTCCAGGGAGGGGAGAAGGAGAGTAATTGTGACATTGCTCTTTGGCTGCGAATTGCTACTCGGTGCAATTCAGCCCAGTAATCAGAAAGCACTGGGGTGAATAGTCAACGTGGGTCAATTCAGTCAATTCAGTCTGTTTAGATGATAAATGGAAATAGCAACACTGAACTGCAATACACCTGAATGATAAAGGAAAGGATTTCCTCATCGGCTCCCCCTGATGCCATTGATGGCAGAGGACACTTACTCTTATTGTTTCTCTGGATTATCTAACAGGCCTTGTGTTATATAGACTTTTCAAATATTCTATGAACGTGCTGCTCATGTTCATACTGCAGATTGGACGAAAGAGCTCTACGCATTTCTGTATGTGAAGTATGGAGCTGGAGCCAGGAGGCGATTAGCCTAGCACCAATTAACATGTTCACAAGCCGAAGTGTAAAGATGAACCATTTCTGGTTTTATGGGGAGTAACATGCTGTATTTTCTAGCTGTTTCCCCGTCCGTCCAGGCTTTATGCTAAGCCGCGCTAACCATGTGGAAATAAAGCAAATAAGCGTATTTCCCAAAATGTTGAGCTTGTCATGAGAAAATATATTCCCCAGTTAAAATAGTTAGCAAGTAACCCCTGGCCTAGTATCCTAAAATAAACAGAACAATAAACATTAATTCTAATCATAAACCTGAACAACAGATTTCAGTGTTTCAGTAAGTGGTTTTTTTTTTTGCTGTGTGACCACGTTGTTTGCAGTTTACGAGCAGATAACCCTCTAAATAACGTGAAGTTTGACCTTATTGGGTCAGCTCCCCATCCTCCTATCTCTCACCGACCAAAACCAACGTCATGTGTCCCTTTTGTCACGCCACCTCCTATGAGTACAATACAAAAGGCCGCACAAGGCCACTCCAGTTCTCGCCACAGTACAGCTGAGCTGTGTCAATCCCCCAAAGCTACTGGTGTTGGGAAACGCACCAGCAGCTCAGCTTACACTGTGAGATACCGACATTCCTACATCCTGGTTATCGATGAAATACGATTTGTAGTATACCACTGTAGACACACCACAGACTCGAACTCCTTTCATTCACCGCTGTTATTCACTTAACTGAACACACGAATCCTTTCATTTCTTGCAAACTCAGCTACCTTCATTGCAAAATGTAGTTTTTAGCCATGCTAGCTTTGGTCCAGACTAAAATATCTCAACTGCTGGATGGATTGCAATGAAAGGTCATGCACACGTTCATGTCCCTGGATTGTAATAACTGTGACGATCCCTTGCCTTTTCGTCCAGCGCCATCATCAGGTCAAAACATTTAATTTGTCCAAAACTTTGGAAAAACACATTCTAAATAGCTAGTGTTGGCATGGTAGCACACCAGTCTAAGCTGTGCTACCATGTAGCTCAAAGCCCCAACTGTACTTAACTCATACAGCCTCACAAGGCTGCTAGCGTGGCCGTAGCCGCTATATTCACATTTGTGTATATTCACTAAAAAATCAGCTTGGCTAAATGGCAGCAAAGATTAAAAATCCCAGCAGCCAGCAAAGAAGCTTCTCAGGCGTTCTTTTGTTTTGGTCATTTTAATCCTATAACCACAAGCTGTTGATATCAAAGAGATGTGTCCGTAGTCCGACCTGCAAAACAAGTGTTAACTGCATGTGTGCAATAAGCGCATAGTATGCGCCTCGGCGTACAGAGGTGCAGATAAATAAACTTCAGGGTGCAGTGTTCAGCTAACCTTCTCCCTCTGAGCTGAGTCCTGTCAGGCTCAGTGTTTACTGTCTGCCATGACCTGTGGTGTGGGCGGAGAGACACCCGCAGCCCTGAGCGGGGATCAGGCCTGGAAACAGCCAGCAGACTGGGAAGAATGTCACATGGAAGTGGTGAGTGATTCCATGCCCGTGTGAAACCCCATTAATCACAAATTTGCCCTGATTGAACTGAGAGGTCAACGGATGAGCCCAAACATGAGCCCAGTCTTTCCTTTTTCTTCACTCCGTTGTGTAAGCGATTCCTTCTTTACACCTAGCTCTGAAGTATTTGCCCTACCCCCCCCCCCTTCCTCCCTGTGACAGTTTACTCTTCTTATCTACTTTTTTCCAATAAAATATTCTATACTTTTTTCCGTCTCTGCACTCAGCTGCAGTGTGATTGGCTGTAGTCTGGAACGATGCCAGTGCAAACAGCTTGGGTAAACCTGCTTTCAGAACAGGGCAGCGCATTTCTCCCCCGCTATCTTCACAAGTGTGTGTTTTTTTGTGCGTGTGACGCACTCACATGACTAAGTCTAGGGCGCGGTGCCATGAGTCTACGGGGTCAACATCCTCAATTTGATGTGAATAGGGCAGGATCAACTAATCACAACCACTTTTCTCTGGTTTGCTATGATGTGTGCTTATTCTAACATCAGGACACATGGCACACATGCTGTGTTAATCAGCTGTATTATTGATAACTAGTCTGAGGCATGTTCGTTACCTACAAATACCTAAAAAGCATCTGGCGGAGTTAAATGACTCATTGTTGTTGCTCATATCAGGCTTGAAAGGCTTAAATATGAGGCTTTTTTTGTTAGTTTTAGGGTCAGCTAGTGTGTTATAGTGGCTAGGACTTTAGGCTAGCTTAAATAATTCCTTATATGTTTGTTTTTGTTAATTTCACTGGTGTTTTTTAAATCTTTTCATTGAGACCAGCAAATATGACTAGACCAGAAAATGTTTTGATGGTCTCTACAAAGGGCTTTTTGCAGGGCAGCTGTAAAAGCTCAGACATTGCTACTCTCCTCTTTCTGCCCGTCCATCAACCTGTTATCACTATTGTAGAAATAATGATAGAAATACATGAATGTGGCTCCGGAGAGTAGTAATCACACTCATCCAAACCTGCGTCTGTGCTCCTGAACAAAACAGATTGATGTCGCTAATGCAAAGCGCCTAAAAAACTAATGCACGGATGTCACTCAAGCTGCTTAAAAAACCACCTCCAACAACGGTGAGTCATCGCGTCAAACTCCCTGACTCGGGAGGATAAGCGTGACAGAGGTGGGGAGATGGATTGTCACATCGCCATCAACTCCCAACACAGGATTTCAATTATTATTTGTAATTATACACTCAGAGCTTGATTTGTGAATTCTGGAGCTGCATCTGACCGTGAGGTTTCCTGACAGGCCAAACCCAGAGGCAAACACAACCCATGAGCTGAGAGGAGACGCTTCAGTCCTCTCAGAGAAACAGAAACAACTGAGATGTTGCATCTTGTGTCATGCAGCTAGAGCCAACACTCGCCATATTTTCAACGTTCATTTACGGGAAACTAGCCTGACGAACGCAACAACCAACAGTGGAGCTGCACACTTTCTCGGCAGGACAGTGGACTGCTTATGCAAGCAGAGCTCCACTTTCAGCAGCAGCGGTTATCGAATACTTTACAATCCCATCTTGTGTTTGTGTATCCATGTATTCATTATTGGCACAGGGCAGAGTGAGCACAGAATCAAATTCGTCTGCAGCCACTGGTGCTGTGAGTGATTTCAGGAGGAGCTGTCCTCTTCAGTGGTGTGGAGCTGAGTTGCCACAGTGCAGTATTGTTCGGCTACGTGCTGATATTGAGCTTTCCTGTTATCCTTTTTCACCTTAGCAATAATAAAATATGGAGAGGTTGCAGAGTGGAATCGATAATGTGTTTCTAGTGGGAATCATAGTCTGTGATGAGAGAGGCTTGTATTTCACCGAGCCAGGCCAGGGTGAAACTCCAGCCCAGGCCTAGTCTCTGTGGGAATGAGGCAGAGGCAGGGCTGAATACTCCCTATTCATGCATGATGCCCTCCCTCGCTCTGACTCCCTGTAAGATGTTAACTGTCTGTTGCCTAAGGCAGACCTGAGAGCTAGGAAATTGTTGGCATTTGTTGACTAAACTTGGAAACTTTTGGCGCTTCGCACTTGGAAGTGAAGTCTGAGGGCTTTGATTAAGGTTTGGCACAAGCATGAGAGCCAGAGGCAGAGATAGACGAAATAGATGAGACAGAGGTCACTGCAAAAAAGTGTCTTAATCAAACTAAAAACGACATGTTGCTTGAAACATACGTTTGCCAATGCAGTGAGGTCATTTCTCATTTCCAGCACACTCATCAGCTATAGCCACTATCTTGAAACGAGGCAGAATGAACGCTTACTTCCTTTAAAGGAAAAACATTTGAAAGAGCACATGACAAGTTGAATTCATGAGCAACAAGACACATTTCTATTTTCATTTCATTACTCTCGTGACCGGTTATTTATGGTGGCTAATGTTAGCTAATGTTTGGGTAAAGTGGGATTAACTTTTGCTGAGATTTATTTAGTAGATTAATTTAATTTTAATATGTGTTTATTGTGATGAAATTTACATTTTAGGGTTTAAATGTCCTTATTTGTGCGTTTTGATGAGAACTACTTGCTTCACTCATTGCCTGTTGTGTTAGTTATTGATTAGGGGAACTGATTCGACGAAAGAGAAGAGAGAGTGAAGCGATGTGTTACGGCTGTTGTCCAACGTTTGTGGTTGTATTATGAGAACTGGATACCCGATGTTTAAATGGCACCTGGTTGGTTTCTGGTTATAGTCCATGCTGTGCGGCCTACTGCACATTCAGATTAGTGACTCATTCCTTGGTCTCGCCCACCCAGCCCATAAAATTCACCCCGCAGACACGGAGAAGAAACACCAGCGTTTTGTTGTTTCTGTCGACCCCATGTAGCTCTGGGTCATGGATGGAGACATCTGGCTCTTTAGCTGCTAAATGCTCCACTATGTTCACCAGCTAGTTGCTAACTTTGCCTGTCTGCTGTTTGGTGCTGGGCAGGTAGCGTGCTGTGGGTCTAGCAAAGCTTTTCTCACTGAGAACAGCTGCGGCTATACAAAAACAGGAAGGCTGCAGGCCATAAAACCAAAACAATGAGCTGACAGCTAAAAAGCTCAGTAGAGCTGAGGGGAGCTGCAGAGCCTGGTGATAAATCTCTGTGGATTTCTTTATTTTAGTCCTTACTCTAGTCCTCAAGAGTTTCACTAAGCGCGTATGACAAAAACTCAAGGATCTAGAAAATGAGACACACTGTCCGCATGTCTGAGCACATGTCTGTGTGTGTGTGTGTGTGTGTGTGTGTGTGTGTGTGTGTGTGTGTGTGTGTGCATGCATGCGTCTGTATGAGACAGTGGCTCTTTAGTTTCCACCCTGTGCTCAGTTTCACTCTATTTCAGAGTTAGCTAATTAATCATGCATTATTAAGAGACAGAACCAGGGAGTGTAGTAGCCTCCACTGCAGTCCCAGCACAATACAGAACCAGGTCTTAGTGACTGCTGTGTGTGTGTTCGCTCAAGGTCAGGCAGAGAGTAACTTTGAGTGCCCTTGTTTCTCCTGGCTGTGTTTATCTGTTTAAAGCCCCCCCCCCCCAAAGTTCCACCAAACTCCATTCAGATTTGGCATATTTACTCTACTCCTTTCTATTGTACCAGGGGTGTTGTTATCTCCCCTACGCCGTGTTTACCGTCTTCTGCTCACACGCTTGTGCTTGTGATTGGTTGTCTGAGGTGAATAAAACCCCATGATTGTGACAGAGTTGTCTAATCCCTCTTCATCGTCTTACAGAGGGACGCTGGTTAGCCGCAGTCAGCTGTCTGTGACGAGCAGCCTGGCAGCGCCACGGGTCGCCTGCACTTTCTCTTCCATATGCATCCTTCATGTCTCTTTCAGCAGACAGACAGACAGACAGACAGGGCTCTGTCGTGCCCCCCCTCCCACACACCTCTCTCCTCTTTTCCTCCTCCCCCTTCCCTCCTTTGTCCACCCAGTAGATAACATGGGGTGGCGTACACGTGCAGACAGAGCTACGCCGCTGCCTCCCCTCTTCTCCTCTGCTGCTCTCTCTCTCTCTCTCTCCTTCTGTGCACACACAAGTGCACATGGGTTCGTGCCAGGATGAAGACCTTGCTTCAAGGGTTTAATCAGAGGCAAAGGCACTCTCGTCTGCAGGCAGCCGCTCTGAGAAATAACACATAAAGCGGGCAGCGGTGAGGTGCAGCAGCCCACTTTGCAATCAGACAACATTTTGAATACTAATCAAAACACGAGGCAGAACATTTGGAGGAGCCATCTGCCCATTGATTAGCAGGACACCACAGAGATCACTCTCCTCTCGGATGGTGGACATGACTATATTGATTCTACTGTAAGACTGTTCATTTTATCCTCCTGTTCTTGTGACAAATTAGAAACTCGCAGTGTTGACATTTTACACTGATTGGCTGGCGGTGTTGCTCCCTTAATATTGCATAAAATCCTAAAAAGGAGGAGGAATTAACTCTTCAAGGATATCAGTCTTATTTTGGTAGTTTTGGTGAATTTTAATTTCTAGCAGGAATTTTAAAAAAAGGTTGATGGGACAAGAAACACCAGCAGTCGGTTTGACCTCCAAATAAAGTGGTTTAGATAATGTTGTTTACAACCCTCATTACTGTCTGACTGCTTGCGCTTTTTGCCCCGTTAGCCTTGTAGTGATGTCACTGTGCTCCCAGATCTCAGAAATATTCAAATATTATTATATAAATGTATGGCTGGCCCCTGAAAGTCAAAGATTCGAATCATCATTCGGGGAGCCCTCAGTCGATTGAGATTCTTCAAGTGAGGCAGTTTTTTTTTTTTTTGTCAGTGTACTTCTAGGGTCCCCAGAAGTGGCTGCAGAGTGAGCGCTCCTCGCTCGACTAGTCGAATAACAAACAGTCGGGTACAGCCCTAAGTGGTAAAACTGCAAAATAAGCAAGCTGTAATAAACTGGAATTATCTTTTAATTCCTCTCATTGTGAGTTGGATAACACACATTTCCCTATGACCCCTGCTCATTTCCTGTTACCCCCGCCCCCCCTCCTGTGTACATTTATATGGCTCTAAGTTCTAAATGTGAAGTCAGGATAGTATTTAGATGATAAATGTTGTGGAAGCTTCACCTGACCTTGCAGCACGCTGAAGGCACACGGCCCCCTCTCCCCCCCCCCCCCCAGCCCCTGCCCCTGCCCCCGCCCTGCCCCCGCCCGGCCCCCGCCCGGCCCCCGCCCAGCCCCCAGG